>QXDM01000204.1:0-43685 GCA_003730235.1 Pythium guiyangense
GACAGCGTCACCGCGCCGCCGCTCGCGCTGCCAGACCCGCTAGAGATCTGCACCGCGCCGCCCACGCCGCCCGCGCTCACCGTGCTCGCGCCAGACGACACAGACACCATGCCGCCAGTCGCGCCCGCTGCTGCCCACTGCCAGCGAGATCGCACCCGCACTGCCGCTCCGCTCGACCCGGTCGAGATGCTCACGCCGCCAGACGCAAGCGCAGTCGGCGCCGGCCGACGCCGCACCCGTGCTCAGCGTCAGCGAACCGCTCGCGCCGCCAACACCACTGTTCGCGCTCGCCGAACCGATCAACACGTTGCCGCTGCACGTCGCCGTCGACGACGCACCGCTCGACAGCGTGATGCCGCCGCCCTGACCGTTCGTGCCAGCCGCAGACCGCCCAGACAGCGTAATGCTGCCGCCGTTGTTGCTGCCGCCAGTCTCCGTGCCAGACGTCGCGCCTGCCGACAACGCGATGCTGCCGCCCGCGCCAGATGTGCCGTAGCCCACCTGCAACGAGATCGACCCGCCGCTGCCGCCGCTCGACGCACCCGTGCTCACCGTCAGGCTGCCGCTCGAGCCGTACGACGACGCGCCAGACGACAGCGCCACCGCGCCGCTCCCTGCGCCAGTCGCCGTCGCACCAGCAGCTGCTGCACTCACGCCCGCGCTGCCGATCTTCACCGCGCCGCTCAACGCACCCGACGCGCTCGAACCGACGCCGCTCGTAAACACCAGCGCGCCGCCGCTCGTGCTGCCAGAGCCGCCAGAGATCTCCACGGCGCCGCCCGTGCCGCTCGCACTCGCGCTGCTGGCACCGGCAACCACAGTCACCTTGCCACCACTCGCAGCGCCGCTCGTGCCCACAGACACGGAAATCGACCCCCGCCGTGCCGCTCCCGCTCGAACCCGACTCGACTTGCAGACCGCCAGTCGCGCCAGACCCGCTGCTCGACCCAGAGCTCAGACGCACCGAACCGGTCGCGCCGCTCGCACCCGCCGACGCAGACGACACCACATGTTGCCGCTGCACGTGTCCGACGAACTGCCGCTCGTCACCGTGATGCCGCCGCCCTGCACACCGGCGGTCGCGCTGCTGCCAGACGACAGCGAAATGCTGCCGCCCACGCCAGACCCGCCGGCGCCCACGGCCACCGTGATCGACCCGCCCGTGCCGCTTGACGACGCGCCCGACTTGACGCTCACCGCGCCGCTTGAGCCGCCCGACGCCGCGCCAGACACCAACTCCACCGCGCCGCTCACCGCAGTCGCACTCGTCACCGTCCCGCTTGCAATGCTCACTGCGCCGCTCGCCGCACTCGAGCCCACGCCGCTTGACAGCGTCACCGCGCCGCCGCTCGCGCTGCCAGACCCGCTAGAGATCTGCACCGCGCCGCCCACGCCGCCCGCGCTCACCGTGCTCGCGCCAGACGACACAGACACCATGCCGCCAGTCGCGCCGCCGCTGCTGCCCACTGCCAGCGAGATCGCACCCGCACTGCCGCTGCCGCTCGACCCGGTCGAGATGCTCACGCCGCCAGACGCAAACGCAGTCGGCGCGCCGGCCGGCGCCGCACCCGTGCTCAGCGTCAGCGAACCGCTCGCGCCGCCAACACCACTGTTCGCGCTCGCCGAACCGATCAACACGTTGCCGCTGCACGTCGCCGTCGACGACGCACCGCTCGACAGCGTGATGCCGCCGCCCTGACCGTTCGTGCCAGCCGCAGACCCGCCAGACAGCGTAATGCTGCCGCCGTTGTTGCTGCCGCCAGTCTCCGTGCCAGACGTCGCGCCTGCCGACAACGCGATGCTGCCGCCCGCGCCAGATGTGCCGTAGCCCACCTGCAACGAGATCGACCCGCCGCTGCCGCCGCTCGACGCACCCGTGCTCACCGTCAGGCTGCCGCTCGAGCCGTACGACGACGCGCCAGACGACAGCGCCACCGCGCCGCTCCCTGCGCCAGTCGCCGTCGCACCAGCAGCTGCTGCACTCACGCCCGCGCTGCCGATCTTCACCGCGCCGCTCAACGCACCCGACGCGCTCGAACCGACGCCGCTCGTAAACACCAGCGCGCCGCCGCTCGTGCTGCCAGAGCCGCCAGAGATCTCCACGGCGCCGCCCGTGCCGCTCGCACTCGCGCTGCTGGCACCGGCAACCACAGTCACCTTGCCACCACTCGCAGCGCCGCTCGTGCCCACAGACACGGAAATCGACCCCGCCGTGCCGCTCCCGCTCGAACCCGACTCGACTTGCAGACCGCCAGTCGCGCCAGACCCGCTGCTCGACCCAGAGCTCAGACGCACCGAACCGGTCGCGCCGCTCGCACCCGCCGACGCAGACGACACCACAATGTTGCCGCTGCACGTGTCCGACGAACTGCCGCTCGTCACCGTGATGCCGCCGCCCTGCACACCGGCGGTCGCGCTGCTGCCAGACGACAGCGAAATGCTGCCGCCCACGCCAGACCCGCCGGCGCCCACGGCCACCGTGATCGACCCGCCCGTGCCGCTTGACGACGCGCCCGACTTGACGCTCACCGCGCCGCTTGAGCCGCCCGACGCCGCGCCAGACACCAACTCCACCGCGCCGCTCACCGCAGTCGCACTCGTCACCGTCCCGCTTGCAATGCTCACTGCGCCGCTCGCCGCACTCGAGCCCACGCCGCTTGACAGCGTCACCGCGCCGCCGCTCGCGCTGCCAGACCCGCTAGAGATCTGCACCGCGCCGCCCACGCCGCCCGCGCTCACCGTGCTCGCGCCAGACGACACAGACACCATGCCGCCAGTCGCGCCGCCGCTGCTGCCCACTGCCAGCGAGATCGCACCCGCACTGCCGCTGCCGCTCGACCCGGTCGAGATGCTCACGCCGCCAGACGCAAACGCAGTCGGCGCGCCGGCCGGCGCCGCACCCGTGCTCAGCGTCAGCGAACCGCTCGCGCCGCCAACACCACTGTTCGCGCTCGCCGAACCGATCAACACGTTGCCGCTGCACGTCGCCGTCGACGACGCACCGCTCGACAGCGTGATGCCGCCGCCCTGACCGTTCGTGCCAGCCGCAGACCCGCCAGACAGCGTAATGCTGCCGCCGTTGTTGCTGCCGCCAGTCTCCGTGCCAGACGTCGCGCCTGCCGACAACGCGATGCTGCCGCCCGCGCCAGATGTGCCGTAGCCCACCTGCAACGAGATCGACCCGCCGCTGCCGCCGCTCGACGCACCCGTGCTCACCGTCAGGCTGCCGCTCGAGCCGTACGACGACGCGCCAGACGACAGCGCCACCGCGCCGCTCCCTGCGCCAGTCGCCGTCGCACCAGCAGCTGCTGCACTCACGCCCGCGCTGCCGATCTTCACCGCGCCGCTCAACGCACCCGACGCGCTCGAACCGACGCCGCTCGTAAACACCAGCGCGCCGCCGCTCGTGCTGCCAGAGCCGCCAGAGATCTCCACGGCGCCGCCCGTGCCGCTCGCACTCGCGCTGCTGGCACCGGCAACCACAGTCACCTTGCCACCACTCGCAGCGCCGCTCGTGCCCACAGACACGGAAATCGACCCCGCCGTGCCGCTCCCGCTCGAACCCGACTCGACTTGCAGACCGCCAGTCGCGCCAGACCCGCTGCTCGACCCAGAGCTCAGACGCACCGAACCGGTCGCGCCGCTCGCACCCGCCGACGCAGACGACACCACAATGTTGCCGCTGCACGTGTCCGACGAACTGCCGCTCGTCACCGTGATGCCGCCGCCCTGCACACCGGCGGTCGCGCTGCTGCCAGACGACAGCGAAATGCTGCCGCCCACGCCAGACCCGCCGGCGCCCACGGCCACCGTGATCGACCCGCCCGTGCCGCTTGACGACGCGCCCGACTTGACGCTCACCGCGCCGCTTGAGCCGCCCGACGCCGCGCCAGACACCAACTCCACCGCGCCGCTCACCGCAGTCGCACTCGTCACCGTCCCGCTTGCAATGCTCACTGCGCCGCTCGCCGCACTCGAGCCCACGCCGCTTGACAGCGTCACCGCGCCGCCGCTCGCGCTGCCAGACCCGCTAGAGATCTGCACCGCGCCGCCCACGCCGCCCGCGCTCACCGTGCTCGCGCCAGACGACACAGACACCATGCCGCCAGTCGCGCCGCCGCTGCTGCCCACTGCCAGCGAGATCGCACCCGCACTGCCGCTGCCGCTCGACCCGGTCGAGATGCTCACGCCGCCAGACGCAAACGCAGTCGGCGCGCCGGCCGGCGCCGCACCCGTGCTCAGCGTCAGCGAACCGCTCGCGCCGCCAACACCACTGTTCGCGCTCGCCGAACCGATCAACACGTTGCCGCTGCACGTCGCCGTCGACGACGCACCGCTCGACAGCGTGATGCCGCCGCCCTGACCGTTCGTGCCAGCCGCAGACCCGCCAGACAGCGTAATGCTGCCGCCGTTGTTGCTGCCGCCAGTCTCCGTGCCAGACGTCGCGCCTGCCGACAACGCGATGCTGCCGCCCGCGCCAGATGTGCCGTAGCCCACCTGCAACGAGATCGACCCGCCGCTGCCGCCGCTCGACGCACCCGTGCTCACCGTCAGGCTGCCGCTCGAGCCGTACGACGACGCGCCAGACGACAGCGCCACCGCGCCGCTCCCTGCGCCAGTCGCCGTCGCACCAGCAGCTGCTGCACTCACGCCCGCGCTGCCGATCTTCACCGCGCCGCTCAACGCACCCGACGCGCTCGAACCGACGCCGCTCGTAAACACCAGCGCGCCGCCGCTCGTGCTGCCAGAGCCGCCAGAGATCTCCACGGCGCCGCCCGTGCCGCTCGCACTCGCGCTGCTGGCACCGGCAACCACAGTCACCTTGCCACCACTCGCAGCGCCGCTCGTGCCCACAGACACGGAAATCGACCCCGCCGTGCCGCTCCCGCTCGAACCCGACTCGACTTGCAGACCGCCAGTCGCGCCAGACCCGCTGCTCGACCCAGAGCTCAGACGCACCGAACCGGTCGCGCCGCTCGCACCCGCCGACGCAGACGACACCACAATGTTGCCGCTGCACGTGTCCGACGAACTGCCGCTCGTCACCGTGATGCCGCCGCCCTGCACACCGGCGGTCGCGCTGCTGCCAGACGACAGCGAAATGCTGCCGCCCACGCCAGACCCGCCGGCGCCCACGGCCACCGTGATCGACCCGCCCGTGCCGCTTGACGACGCGCCCGACTTGACGCTCACCGCGCCGCTTGAGCCGCCCGACGCCGCGCCAGACACCAACTCCACCGCGCCGCTCACCGCAGTCGCACTCGTCACCGTCCCGCTTGCAATGCTCACTGCGCCGCTCGCCGCACTCGAGCCCACGCCGCTTGACAGCGTCACCGCGCCGCCGCTCGCGCTGCCAGACCCGCTAGAGATCTGCACCGCGCCGCCCACGCCGCCCGCGCTCACCGTGCTCGCGCCAGACGACACAGACACCATGCCGCCAGTCGCGCCGCCGCTGCTGCCCACTGCCAGCGAGATCGCACCCGCACTGCCGCTGCCGCTCGACCCGGTCGAGATGCTCACGCCGCCAGACGCAAACGCAGTCGGCGCGCCGGCCGGCGCCGCACCCGTGCTCAGCGTCAGCGAACCGCTCGCGCCGCCAACACCACTGTTCGCGCTCGCCGAACCGATCAACACGTTGCCGCTGCACGTCGCCGTCGACGACGCACCGCTCGACAGCGTGATGCCGCCGCCCTGACCGTTCGTGCCAGCCGCAGACCCGCCAGACAGCGTAATGCTGCCGCCGTTGTTGCTGCCGCCAGTCTCCGTGCCAGACGTCGCGCCTGCCGACAACGCGATGCTGCCGCCCGCGCCAGATGTGCCGTAGCCCACCTGCAACGAGATCGACCCGCCGCTGCCGCCGCTCGACGCACCCGTGCTCACCGTCAGGCTGCCGCTCGAGCCGTACGACGACGCGCCAGACGACAGCGCCACCGCGCCGCTCCCTGCGCCAGTCGCCGTCGCACCAGCAGCTGCTGCACTCACGCCCGCGCTGCCGATCTTCACCGCGCCGCTCAACGCACCCGACGCGCTCGAACCGACGCCGCTCGTAAACACCAGCGCGCCGCCGCTCGTGCTGCCAGAGCCGCCAGAGATCTCCACGGCGCCGCCCGTGCCGCTCGCACTCGCGCTGCTGGCACCGGCAACCACAGTCACCTTGCCACCACTCGCAGCGCCGCTCGTGCCCACAGACACGGAAATCGACCCCGCCGTGCCGCTCCCGCTCGAACCCGACTCGACTTGCAGACCGCCAGTCGCGCCAGACCCGCTGCTCGACCCAGAGCTCAGACGCACCGAACCGGTCGCGCCGCTCGCACCCGCCGACGCAGACGACACCACAATGTTGCCGCTGCACGTGTCCGACGAACTGCCGCTCGTCACCGTGATGCCGCCGCCCTGCACACCGGCGGTCGCGCTGCTGCCAGACGACAGCGAAATGCTGCCGCCCACGCCAGACCCGCCGGCGCCCACGGCCACCGTGATCGACCCGCCCGTGCCGCTTGACGACGCGCCCGACTTGACGCTCACCGCGCCGCTTGAGCCGCCCGACGCCGCGCCAGACACCAACTCCACCGCGCCGCTCACCGCAGTCGCACTCGTCACCGTCCCGCTTGCAATGCTCACTGCGCCGCTCGCCGCACTCGAGCCCACGCCGCTTGACAGCGTCACCGCGCCGCCGCTCGCGCTGCCAGACCCGCTAGAGATCTGCACCGCGCCGCCCACGCCGCCCGCGCTCACCGTGCTCGCGCCAGACGACACAGACACCATGCCGCCAGTCGCGCCGCCGCTGCTGCCCACTGCCAGCGAGATCGCACCCGCACTGCCGCTGCCGCTCGACCCGGTCGAGATGCTCACGCCGCCAGACGCAAACGCAGTCGGCGCGCCGGCCGGCGCCGCACCCGTGCTCAGCGTCAGCGAACCGCTCGCGCCGCCAACACCACTGTTCGCGCTCGCCGAACCGATCAACACGTTGCCGCTGCACGTCGCCGTCGACGACGCACCGCTCGACAGCGTGATGCCGCCGCCCTGACCGTTCGTGCCAGCCGCAGACCCGCCAGACAGCGTAATGCTGCCGCCGTTGTTGCTGCCGCCAGTCTCCGTGCCAGACGTCGCGCCTGCCGACAACGCGATGCTGCCGCCCGCGCCAGATGTGCCGTAGCCCACCTGCAACGAGATCGACCCGCCGCTGCCGCCGCTCGACGCACCCGTGCTCACCGTCAGGCTGCCGCTCGAGCCGTACGACGACGCGCCAGACGACAGCGCCACCGCGCCGCTCCCTGCGCCAGTCGCCGTCGCACCAGCAGCTGCTGCACTCACGCCCGCGCTGCCGATCTTCACCGCGCCGCTCAACGCACCCGACGCGCTCGAACCGACGCCGCTCGTAAACACCAGCGCGCCGCCGCTCGTGCTGCCAGAGCCGCCAGAGATCTCCACGGCGCCGCCCGTGCCGCTCGCACTCGCGCTGCTGGCACCGGCAACCACAGTCACCTTGCCACCACTCGCAGCGCCGCTCGTGCCCACAGACACGGAAATCGACCCCGCCGTGCCGCTCCCGCTCGAACCCGACTCGACTTGCAGACCGCCAGTCGCGCCAGACCCGCTGCTCGACCCAGAGCTCAGACGCACCGAACCGGTCGCGCCGCTCGCACCCGCCGACGCAGACGACACCACAATGTTGCCGCTGCACGTGTCCGACGAACTGCCGCTCGTCACCGTGATGCCGCCGCCCTGCACACCGGCGGTCGCGCTGCTGCCAGACGACAGCGAAATGCTGCCGCCCACGCCAGACCCGCCGGCGCCCACGGCCACCGTGATCGACCCGCCCGTGCCGCTTGACGACGCGCCCGACTTGACGCTCACCGCGCCGCTTGAGCCGCCCGACGCCGCGCCAGACACCAACTCCACCGCGCCGCTCACCGCAGTCGCACTCGTCACCGTCCCGCTTGCAATGCTCACTGCGCCGCTCGCCGCACTCGAGCCCACGCCGCTTGACAGCGTCACCGCGCCGCCGCTCGCGCTGCCAGACCCGCTAGAGATCTGCACCGCGCCGCCCACGCCGCCCGCGCTCACCGTGCTCGCGCCAGACGACACAGACACCATGCCGCCAGTCGCGCCGCCGCTGCTGCCCACTGCCAGCGAGATCGCACCCGCACTGCCGCTGCCGCTCGACCCGGTCGAGATGCTCACGCCGCCAGACGCAAACGCAGTCGGCGCGCCGGCCGACGCCGCACCCGTGCTCAGCGTCAGCGAACCGCTCGCGCCGCCAACACCACTGTTCGCGCTCGCCGAACCGATCAACACGTTGCCGCTGCACGTCGCCGTCGACGACGCACCGCTCGACAGCGTGATGCCGCCGCCCTGACCGTTCGTGCCAGCCGCAGACCCGCCAGACAGCGTAATGCTGCCGCCGTTGTTGCTGCCGCCAGTCTCCGTGCCAGACGTCGCGCCTGCCGACAACGCGATGCTGCCGCCCGCGCCAGATGTGCCGTAGCCCACCTGCAACGAGATCGACCCGCCGCTGCCGCCGCTCGACGCACCCGTGCTCACCGTCAGGCTGCCGCTCGAGCCGTACGACGACGCGCCAGACGACAGCGCCACCGCGCCGCTCCCTGCGCCAGTCGCCGTCGCACCAGCAGCTGCTGCACTCACGCCCGCGCTGCCGATCTTCACCGCGCCGCTCAACGCACCCGACGCGCTCGAACCGACGCCGCTCGTAAACACCAGCGCGCCGCCGCTCGTGCTGCCAGAGCCGCCAGAGATCTCCACGGCGCCGCCCGTGCCGCTCGCACTCGCGCTGCTGGCACCGGCAACCACAGTCACCTTGCCACCACTCGCAGCGCCGCTCGTGCCCACAGACACGGAAATCGACCCCGCCGTGCCGCTCCCGCTCGAACCCGACTCGACTTGCAGACCGCCAGTCGCGCCAGACCCGCTGCTCGACCCAGAGCTCAGACGCACCGAACCGGTCGCGCCGCTCGCACCCGCCGACGCAGACGACACCACAATGTTGCCGCTGCACGTGTCCGACGAACTGCCGCTCGTCACCGTGATGCCGCCGCCCTGCACACCGGCGGTCGCGCTGCTGCCAGACGACAGCGAAATGCTGCCGCCCACGCCAGACCCGCCGGCGCCCACGGCCACCGTGATCGACCCGCCCGTGCCGCTTGACGACGCGCCCGACTTGACGCTCACCGCGCCGCTTGAGCCGCCCGACGCCGCGCCAGACACCAACTCCACCGCGCCGCTCACCGCAGTCGCACTCGTCACCGTCCCGCTTGCAATGCTCACTGCGCCGCTCGCCGCACTCGAGCCCACGCCGCTTGACAGCGTCACCGCGCCGCCGCTCGCGCTGCCAGACCCGCTAGAGATCTGCACCGCGCCGCCCACGCCGCTCGCGCTCACCGTGCTCGCGCCAGACGACACAGACACCATGCCGCCAGTCGCGCCGCCGCTGCTGCCCACTGCCAGCGAGATCGCACCCGCACTGCCGCTGCCGCTCGACCCGGTCGAGATGCTCACGCCGCCAGACGCAAAGCGCAGTCGGCGCGCCGGCCGACGCCGCACCCGTGCTCAGCGTCAGCGAACCGCTCGCGCCGCCAAGCACCACTGTTCGCGCTCGCCGAACCGATCAACACGTTGCCGCTGCACGTCGCCGTCGACGACGCACCGCTCGACAGCGTGATGCCGCCGCCCTGACCGTTCGTGCCAGCCGCAGACCCGCCAGACAGCGTAATGCTGCCGCCGTTGTTGCTGCCGCCAGTCTCCGTGCCAGACGTCGCGCCTGCCGACAACGCGATGCTGCCGCCCGCGCCAGATGTGCCGTAGCCCACCTGCAACGAGATCGACCCGCCGCTGCCGCCGCTCGACGCACCCGTGCTCACCGTCAGGCTGCCGCTCGAGCCGTACGACGACGCGCCAGACGACAGCGCCACCGCGCCGCTCCCTGCGCCAGTCGCCGTCGCACCAGCAGCTGCTGCACTCACGCCCGCGCTGCCGATCTTCACCGCGCCGCTCAACGCACCCGACGCGCTCGAACCGACGCCGCTCGTAAACACCAGCGCGCCGCCGCTCGTGCTGCCAGAGCCGCCAGAGATCTCCACGGCGCCGCCCGTGCCGCTCGCACTCGCGCTGCTGGCACCGGCAACCACAGTCACCTTGCCACCACTCGCAGCGCCGCTCGTGCCCACAGACACGGAAATCGACCCCGCCTGTGCCGCTCCGCGCTCGAACCCGACTCGACTTGCAGACCGCCAGTCGCGCCAGACCCGCTGCTCAACCCAGAGCTCAGACGCACCGAACCGGTCACGCCGCTCGCACCCGCCGACGCAGACGACACCACAATGTTGCCGCTGCACGTGTCCGACGAACTGCCGCTCGTCACCGTGATGCCGCCGCCCTGCACACCGGCGGTCGCGCTGCTGCCAGACGACAGCGAAATGCTGCCGCCCACGCCAGACCCGCCGGCGCCCACGGCCACCGTGATCGACCCGCCCGTGCCGCTTGACGACGCGCCCGACTTGACGCTCACCGCGCCGCTTGACCCGCCCGACGCCGCGCCAGACACCAACTCCACCGCGCCGCTCACCGCAGTCGCACTCGTCACCGTCCCGCTTGCAATGCTCACTGCGCCGCTCGCCGCACTCGAGCCCACGCCGCTTGACAGCGTCACCGCGCCGCCGCTCGCGCTGCCAGACCCGCTAGAGATCTGCACCGCGCCGCCCACGCCGCTCGCGCTCACCATGCTCGCGCCAGACGACACAGACACCATGCCGCCAGTCGCGCCGCCGCTGCTGCCCACTGCCAGCGAGATCGCACCCGCACTGCCGCTTCCGCTCGACCCGGTCGAGATGCTCACGCCGCCAGACGCAAAGCGCAGTCGGCGTGCCGGCCGACGCCGCACCCGTGCTCAGCGTCAGCGAACCGCTCGCGCCGCCAGCACCACTGTTCGCGCTCGCCGAACCGATCAACACGTTGCCGCTGCACGTCGCCGTCGACGACGCACCGCTCGACAGCGTGATGCCGCCGCCCTGACCGTTCGTGCCAGCCGCAGACCCGCCAGACAGCGTAATGCTGCCGCCGTTGTTGCTGCCGCCAGTCTCCGTGCCAGACGTCGCGCCGGCCGACAGCGCGATGCTGCCGCCCGCACCAGATGTGCCGTAGCCCACCTGCAACGAGATCGACCCGCCGCTGCCGCCGCTCGACGCACCCGTGCTCACCGTCAGGCTGCCGCTCGAGCCGTACGACGACGCGCCAGACGACAGCGCCACCGCGCCGCTCCCTGCGCCAGTCGCCGTCGCAGCTGCTGCTGCACTCACGCCCGCGCTGCCGATCTTCACCGCGCCGCTCAACGCACCCGACGCGCTCGAACCGACGCCGCTCGTAAACACCAGCGCGCCGCCGCTCGTGCTGCCAGAGCCGCCAGCGATCTCCACGGCGCCGCCCGTCCCGCTCGCACTCGCGCTGCTGGCACCGGCAACCACAGTCACCTTGCCACCACTCGCAGCGCCGCTCGTGCCCACAGACACGGAAATCGACCCCGCTGTGCCGCTCGCGCTCGAACCCGACTCGACTTGCAGACCGCCAGTCGCGCCAGACCCGGTGCTCAACCCGGAGCTCAGACGCACCGAACCGGTCACGCCGCTCGCACCCGCCGACGCAGACGACACCACAATGTTGCCGCTGCACGTGTCCGAAGAACTGCCGCTCGTCACCGTGATGCCGCCGCCCTGCACACCGGCGGTCGCGCTGCTGCCAGACGACAGCGAAATGCTGCCGCCCACGCCAGACCCGCCGGCGCCCACGGCCACCGTGATCGACCCGCCCGTGCCGCTTGACGACGCGCCCGACTTGACGCTCACCGCGCCGCTCGACCCGCCCGACGCCGCGCCAGACACCAACTCCACCGCGCCGCTCACCGCAGTCGCACTCGTCACCGTCCCGCTCGCAATGCTCACTGCGCCGCTCGCCGCACTCGAGCCCACGCCGCTTGACAGCGTCACCGCGCCGCCGCTCGCGCTGCCAGACCCGCTAGAGATCTGCACCGCGCCGCCCACGCCGCTCGCGCTCACCATGCTCGCGCCAGACGACACAGACACCATGCCGCCAGTCGCGCCGCCGCTGCTGCCCACTGCCAGCGAGATCGCACCCGCACTGCCGCTTCCGCTCGACCCGGTCGAGATGCTCACGCCGCCAGACGCAAGCGCAGTCGGCGTGCCGGCCGACGCCGCACCCGTGCTCAGCGTCAGCGAACCGCTCGCGCCGCCAGCACCACTGTTCGCGCTCGCCGAACCGATCAACACGTTGCCGCTGCACGTCGCCGTCGACGACGCACCGCTCGACAGCGTGATGCCGCCGCCCTGACCGTTCGGGCCAGCCGCAGACCCGCCAGACAGCGTAATGCTGCCGCCGTTGTTGCTGCCGCCAGTCTCCGTGCCAGACGTCGCGCCGGCCGACAGCGCGATGCTGCCGCCCGCACCAGATGTGCCGTAGCCCACCTGCAACGAGATCGACCCGCCGCTGCCGCCGCTCGACGCACCCGTGCTCACCGTCAGGCTGCCGCTCGAGCCGTACGACGACGCGCCAGACGACAGCGCCACCGCGCCGCTCCCTGCGCCAGTCGCCGTCGCAGCTGCTGCTGCACTCACGCCCGCGCTGCCGATCTTCACCGCGCCGCTCAACGCACCCGACGCGCTCGAACCGACGCCGCTCGTAAACACCAGCGCGCCGCCGCTCGTGCTGCCAGAGCCGCCAGCGATCTCCACGGCGCCGCCCGTCCCGCTCGCACTCGCGCTGCTGGCACCGGCAACCACAGTCACCTTGCCACCACTCGCAGCGCCGCTCGTGCCCACAGACACGGAAATCGACCCCGCTGTGCCGCTCGCGCTCGAACCCGACTCGACTTGCAGACCGCCAGTCGCGCCAGACCCGGTGCTCAACCCGGAGCTCAGACGCACCGAACCGGTCACGCCGCTCGCACCCGCCGACGCAGACGACACCACAATGTTGCCGCTGCACGTGTCCGAAGAACTGCCGCTCGTCACCGTGATGCCGCCGCCCTGCACACCGGCGGTCGCGCTGCTGCCAGACGACAGCGAAATGCTGCCGCCCACGCCAGACCCGCCGGCGCCCACGGCCACCGTGATCGACCCGCCCGTGCCGCTTGACGACGCGCCCGACTTGACGCTCACCGCGCCGCTCGACCCGCCCGACGCCGCGCCAGACACCAACTCCACCGCGCCGCTCACCGCAGTCGCACTCGTCACCGTCCCGCTCGCAATGCTCACTGCGCCGCTCGCCGCACTCGAGCCCACGCCGCTTGACAGCGTCACCGCGCCGCCGCTCGCGCTGCCAGACCCGCTAGAGATCTGCACCGCGCCGCCCACGCCGCTCGCGCTCACCATGCTCGCGCCAGACGACACAGACACCATGCCGCCAGTCGCGCCGCCGCTGCTGCCCACTGCCAGCGAGATCGCACCCGCACTGCCGCTTCCGCTCGACCCGGTCGAGATGCTCACGCCGCCAGACGCAAGCGCAGTCGGCGTGCCGGCCGACGCCGCACCCGTGCTCAGCGTCAGCGAACCGCTCGCGCCGCCAGCACCACTGTTCGCGCTCGCCGAACCGATCAACACGTTGCCGCTGCACGTCGCCGTCGACGACGCACCGCTCGACAGCGTGATGCCGCCGCCCTGACCGTTCGGGCCAGCCGCAGACCCGCCAGACAGCGTAATGCTGCCGCCGTTGTTGCTGCCGCCAGTCTCCGTGCCAGACGTCGCGCCGGCCGACAGCGCGATGCTGCCGCCCGCACCAGATGTGCCGTAGCCCACCTGCAACGAGATCGACCCGCCGCTGCCGCCGCTCGACGCACCCGTGCTCACCGTCAGGCTGCCGCTCGAGCCGTACGACGACGCGCCAGACGACAGCGCCACCGCGCCGCTCCCTGCGCCAGTCGCCGTCGCAGCTGCTGCTGCACTCACGCCCGCGCTGCCGATCTTCACCGCGCCGCTCAACGCACCCGACGCGCTCGAACCGACGCCGCTCGTAAACACCAGCGCGCCGCCGCTCGTGCTGCCAGAGCCGCCAGCGATCTCCACGGCGCCGCCCGTCCCGCTCGCACTCGCGCTGCTGGCACCGGCAACCACAGTCACCTTGCCACCACTCGCAGCGCCGCTCGTGCCCACAGACACGGAAATCGACCCCGCTGTGCCGCTCGCGCTCGAACCCGACTCGACTTGCAGACCGCCAGTCGCGCCAGACCCGGTGCTCAACCCGGAGCTCAGACGCACCGAACCGGTCACGCCGCTCGCACCCGCCGACGCAGACGACACCACAATGTTGCCGCTGCACGTGTCCGAAGAACTGCCGCTCGTCACCGTGATGCCGCCGCCCTGCACACCGGCGGTCGCGCTGCTGCCAGACGACAGCGAAATGCTGCCGCCCACGCCAGACCCGCCGGCGCCCACGGCCACCGTGATCGACCCGCCCGTGCCGCTTGACGACGCGCCCGACTTGACGCTCACCGCGCCGCTCGACCCGCCCGACGCCGCGCCAGACACCAACTCCACCGCGCCGCTCACCGCAGTCGCACTCGTCACCGTCCCGCTCGCAATGCTCACTGCGCCGCTCGCCGCACTCGAGCCCACGCCGCTTGACAGCGTCACCGCGCCGCCGCTCGCGCTGCCAGACCCGCTAGAGATCTGCACCGCGCCGCCCACGCCGCTCGCGCTCACCATGCTCGCGCCAGACGACACAGACACCATGCCGCCAGTCGCGCCGCCGCTGCTGCCCACTGCCAGCGAGATCGCACCCGCACTGCCGCTTCCGCTCGACCCGGTCGAGATGCTCACGCCGCCAGACGCAAGCGCAGTCGGCGTGCCGGCCGACGCCGCACCCGTGCTCAGCGTCAGCGAACCGCTCGCGCCGCCAGCACCACTGTTCGCGCTCGCCGAACCGATCAACACGTTGCCGCTGCACGTCGCCGTCGACGACGCACCGCTCGACAGCGTGATGCCGCCGCCCTGACCGTTCGGGCCAGCCGCAGACCCGCCAGACAGCGTAATGCTGCCGCCGTTGTTGCTGCCGCCAGTCTCCGTGCCAGACGTCGCGCCGGCCGACAGCGCGATGCTGCCGCCCGCACCAGATGTGCCGTAGCCCACCTGCAACGAGATCGACCCGCCGCTGCCGCCGCTCGACGCACCCGTGCTCACCGTCAGGCTGCCGCTCGAGCCGTACGACGACGCGCCAGACGACAGCGCCACCGCGCCGCTCCCTGCGCCAGTCGCCGTCGCAGCTGCTGCTGCACTCACGCCCGCGCTGCCGATCTTCACCGCGCCGCTCAACGCACCCGACGCGCTCGAACCGACGCCGCTCGTAAACACCAGCGCGCCGCCGCTCGTGCTGCCAGAGCCGCCAGCGATCTCCACGGCGCCGCCCGTCCCGCTCGCACTCGCGCTGCTGGCACCGGCAACCACAGTCACCTTGCCACCACTCGCAGCGCCGCTCGTGCCCACAGACACGGAAATCGACCCCGCTGTGCCGCTCGCGCTCGAACCCGACTCGACTTGCAGACCGCCAGTCGCGCCAGACCCGGTGCTCAACCCGGAGCTCAGACGCACCGAACCGGTCACGCCGCTCGCACCCGCCGACGCAGACGACACCACAATGTTGCCGCTGCACGTGTCCGAAGAACTGCCGCTCGTCACCGTGATGCCGCCGCCCTGCACACCGGCGGTCGCGCTGCTGCCAGACGACAGCGAAATGCTGCCGCCCACGCCAGACCCGCCGGCGCCCACGGCCACCGTGATCGACCCGCCCGTGCCGCTTGACGACGCGCCCGACTTGACGCTCACCGCGCCGCTCGACCCGCCCGACGCCGCGCCAGACACCAACTCCACCGCGCCGCTCACCGCAGTCGCACTCGTCACCGTCCCGCTCGCAATGCTCACTGCGCCGCTCGCCGCACTCGAGCCCACGCCGCTTGACAGCGTCACCGCGCCGCCGCTCGCGCTGCCAGACCCGCTAGAGATCTGCACCGCGCCGCCCACGCCGCTCGCGCTCACCATGCTCGCGCCAGACGACACAGACACCATGCCGCCAGTCGCGCCGCCGCTGCTGCCCACTGCCAGCGAGATCGCACCCGCACTGCCGCTTCCGCTCGACCCGGTCGAGATGCTCACGCCGCCAGACGCAAGCGCAGTCGGCGTGCCGGCCGACGCCGCACCCGTGCTCAGCGTCAGCGAACCGCTCGCGCCGCCAGCACCACTGTTCGCGCTCGCCGAACCGATCAACACGTTGCCGCTGCACGTCGCCGTCGACGACGCACCGCTCGACAGCGTGATGCCGCCGCCCTGACCGTTCGGGCCAGCCGCAGACCCGCCAGACAGCGTAATGCTGCCGCCGTTGTTGCTGCCGCCAGTCTCCGTGCCAGACGTCGCGCCGGCCGACAGCGCGATGCTGCCGCCCGCACCAGATGTGCCGTAGCCCACCTGCAACGAGATCGACCCGCCGCTGCCGCCGCTCGACGCACCCGTGCTCACCGTCAGGCTGCCGCTCGAGCCGTACGACGACGCGCCAGACGACAGCGCCACCGCGCCGCTCCCTGCGCCAGTCGCCGTCGCAGCTGCTGCTGCACTCACGCCCGCGCTGCCGATCTTCACCGCGCCGCTCAACGCACCCGACGCGCTCGAACCGACGCCGCTCGTAAACACCAGCGCGCCGCCGCTCGTGCTGCCAGAGCCGCCAGCGATCTCCACGGCGCCGCCCGTCCCGCTCGCACTCGCGCTGCTGGCACCGGCAACCACAGTCACCTTGCCACCACTCGCAGCGCCGCTCGTGCCCACAGACACGGAAATCGACCCCGCTGTGCCGCTCGCGCTCGAACCCGACTCGACTTGCAGACCGCCAGTCGCGCCAGACCCGGTGCTCAACCCGGAGCTCAGACGCACCGAACCGGTCACGCCGCTCGCACCCGCCGACGCAGACGACACCACAATGTTGCCGCTGCACGTGTCCGAAGAACTGCCGCTCGTCACCGTGATGCCGCCGCCCTGCACACCGGCGGTCGCGCTGCTGCCAGACGACAGCGAAATGCTGCCGCCCACGCCAGACCCGCCGGCGCCCACGGCCACCGTGATCGACCCGCCCGTGCCGCTTGACGACGCGCCCGACTTGACGCTCACCGCGCCGCTCGACCCGCCCGACGCCGCGCCAGACACCAACTCCACCGCGCCGCTCACCGCAGTCGCACTCGTCACCGTCCCGCTCGCAATGCTCACTGCGCCGCTCGCCGCACTCGAGCCCACGCCGCTTGACAGCGTCACCGCGCCGCCGCTCGCGCTGCCAGACCCGCTAGAGATCTGCACCGCGCCGCCCACGCCGCTCGCGCTCACCATGCTCGCGCCAGACGACACAGACACCATGCCGCCAGTCGCGCCGCCGCTGCTGCCCACTGCCAGCGAGATCGCACCCGCACTGCCGCTTCCGCTCGACCCGGTCGAGATGCTCACGCCGCCAGACGCAAGCGCAGTCGGCGTGCCGGCCGACGCCGCACCCGTGCTCAGCGTCAGCGAACCGCTCGCGCCGCCAGCACCACTGTTCGCGCTCGCCGAACCGATCAACACGTTGCCGCTGCACGTCGCCGTCGACGACGCACCGCTCGACAGCGTGATGCCGCCGCCCTGACCGTTCGGGCCAGCCGCAGACCCGCCAGACAGCGTAATGCTGCCGCCGTTGTTGCTGCCGCCAGTCTCCGTGCCAGACGTCGCGCCGGCCGACAGCGCGATGCTGCCGCCCGCACCAGATGTGCCGTAGCCCACCTGCAACGAGATCGACCCGCCGCTGCCGCCGCTCGACGCACCCGTGCTCACCGTCAGGCTGCCGCTCGAGCCGTACGACGACGCGCCAGACGACAGCGCCACCGCGCCGCTCCCTGCGCCAGTCGCCGTCGCAGCTGCTGCTGCACTCACGCCCGCGCTGCCGATCTTCACCGCGCCGCTCAACGCACCCGACGCGCTCGAACCGACGCCGCTCGTAAACACCAGCGCGCCGCCGCTCGTGCTGCCAGAGCCGCCAGCGATCTCCACGGCGCCGCCCGTCCCGCTCGCACTCGCGCTGCTGGCACCGGCAACCACAGTCACCTTGCCACCACTCGCAGCGCCGCTCGTGCCCACAGACACGGAAATCGACCCCGCTGTGCCGCTCGCGCTCGAACCCGACTCGACTTGCAGACCGCCAGTCGCGCCAGACCCGGTGCTCAACCCGGAGCTCAGACGCACCGAACCGGTCACGCCGCTCGCACCCGCCGACGCAGACGACACCACAATGTTGCCGCTGCACGTGTCCGAAGAACTGCCGCTCGTCACCGTGATGCCGCCGCCCTGCACACCGGCGGTCGCGCTGCTGCCAGACGACAGCGAAATGCTGCCGCCCACGCCAGACCCGCCGGCGCCCACGGCCACCGTGATCGACCCGCCCGTGCCGCTTGACGACGCGCCCGACTTGACGCTCACCGCGCCGCTCGACCCGCCCGACGCCGCGCCAGACACCAACTCCACCGCGCCGCTCACCGCAGTCGCACTCGTCACCGTCCCGCTCGCAATGCTCACTGCGCCGCTCGCCGCACTCGAGCCCACGCCGCTTGACAGCGTCACCGCGCCGCCGCTCGCGCTGCCAGACCCGCTAGAGATCTGCACCGCGCCGCCCACGCCGCTCGCGCTCACCATGCTCGCGCCAGACGACACAGACACCATGCCGCCAGTCGCGCCGCCGCTGCTGCCCACTGCCAGCGAGATCGCACCCGCACTGCCGCTTCCGCTCGACCCGGTCGAGATGCTCACGCCGCCAGACGCAAGCGCAGTCGGCGTGCCGGCCGACGCCGCACCCGTGCTCAGCGTCAGCGAACCGCTCGCGCCGCCAGCACCACTGTTCGCGCTCGCCGAACCGATCAACACGTTGCCGCTGCACGTCGCCGTCGACGACGCACCGCTCGACAGCGTGATGCCGCCGCCCTGACCGTTCGGGCCAGCCGCAGACCCGCCAGACAGCGTAATGCTGCCGCCGTTGTTGCTGCCGCCAGTCTCCGTGCCAGACGTCGCGCCGGCCGACAGCGCGATGCTGCCGCCCGCACCAGATGTGCCGTAGCCCACCTGCAACGAGATCGACCCGCCGCTGCCGCCGCTCGACGCACCCGTGCTCACCGTCAGGCTGCCGCTCGAGCCGTACGACGACGCGCCAGACGACAGCGCCACCGCGCCGCTCCCTGCGCCAGTCGCCGTCGCAGCTGCTGCTGCACTCACGCCCGCGCTGCCGATCTTCACCGCGCCGCTCAACGCACCCGACGCGCTCGAACCGACGCCGCTCGTAAACACCAGCGCGCCGCCGCTCGTGCTGCCAGAGCCGCCAGCGATCTCCACGGCGCCGCCCGTCCCGCTCGCACTCGCGCTGCTGGCACCGGCAACCACAGTCACCTTGCCACCACTCGCAGCGCCGCTCGTGCCCACAGACACGGAAATCGACCCCGCTGTGCCGCTCGCGCTCGAACCCGACTCGACTTGCAGACCGCCAGTCGCGCCAGACCCGGTGCTCAACCCGGAGCTCAGACGCACCGAACCGGTCACGCCGCTCGCACCCGCCGACGCAGACGACACCACAATGTTGCCGCTGCACGTGTCCGAAGAACTGCCGCTCGTCACCGTGATGCCGCCGCCCTGCACACCGGCGGTCGCGCTGCTGCCAGACGACAGCGAAATGCTGCCGCCCACGCCAGACCCGCCGGCGCCCACGGCCACCGTGATCGACCCGCCCGTGCCGCTTGACGACGCGCCCGACTTGACGCTCACCGCGCCGCTCGACCCGCCCGACGCCGCGCCAGACACCAACTCCACCGCGCCGCTCACCGCAGTCGCACTCGTCACCGTCCCGCTCGCAATGCTCACTGCGCCGCTCGCCGCACTCGAGCCCACGCCGCTTGACAGCGTCACCGCGCCGCCGCTCGCGCTGCCAGACCCGCTAGAGATCTGCACCGCGCCGCCCACGCCGCTCGCGCTCACCATGCTCGCGCCAGACGACACAGACACCATGCCGCCAGTCGCGCCGCCGCTGCTGCCCACTGCCAGCGAGATCGCACCCGCACTGCCGCTTCCGCTCGACCCGGTCGAGATGCTCACGCCGCCAGACGCAAGCGCAGTCGGCGTGCCGGCCGACGCCGCACCCGTGCTCAGCGTCAGCGAACCGCTCGCGCCGCCAGCACCACTGTTCGCGCTCGCCGAACCGATCAACACGTTGCCGCTGCACGTCGCCGTCGACGACGCACCGCTCGACAGCGTGATGCCGCCGCCCTGACCGTTCGGGCCAGCCGCAGACCCGCCAGACAGCGTAATGCTGCCGCCGTTGTTGCTGCCGCCAGTCTCCGTGCCAGACGTCGCGCCGGCCGACAGCGCGATGCTGCCGCCCGCACCAGATGTGCCGTAGCCCACCTGCAACGAGATCGACCCGCCGCTGCCGCCGCTCGACGCACCCGTGCTCACCGTCAGGCTGCCGCTCGAGCCGTACGACGACGCGCCAGACGACAGCGCCACCGCGCCGCTCCCTGCGCCAGTCGCCGTCGCAGCTGCTGCTGCACTCACGCCCGCGCTGCCGATCTTCACCGCGCCGCTCAACGCACCCGACGCGCTCGAACCGACGCCGCTCGTAAACACCAGCGCGCCGCCGCTCGTGCTGCCAGAGCCGCCAGCGATCTCCACGGCGCCGCCCGTCCCGCTCGCACTCGCGCTGCTGGCACCGGCAACCACAGTCACCTTGCCACCACTCGCAGCGCCGCTCGTGCCCACAGACACGGAAATCGACCCCGCTGTGCCGCTCGCGCTCGAACCCGACTCGACTTGCAGACCGCCAGTCGCGCCAGACCCGGTGCTCAACCCGGAGCTCAGACGCACCGAACCGGTCACGCCGCTCGCACCCGCCGACGCAGACGACACCACAATGTTGCCGCTGCACGTGTCCGAAGAACTGCCGCTCGTCACCGTGATGCCGCCGCCCTGCACACCGGCGGTCGCGCTGCTGCCAGACGACAGCGAAATGCTGCCGCCCACGCCAGACCCGCCGGCGCCCACGGCCACCGTGATCGACCCGCCCGTGCCGCTTGACGACGCGCCCGACTTGACGCTCACCGCGCCGCTCGACCCGCCCGACGCCGCGCCAGACACCAACTCCACCGCGCCGCTCACCGCAGTCGCACTCGTCACCGTCCCGCTCGCAATGCTCACTGCGCCGCTCGCCGCACTCGAGCCCACGCCGCTTGACAGCGTCACCGCGCCGCCGCTCGCGCTGCCAGACCCGCTAGAGATCTGCACCGCGCCGCCCACGCCGCTCGCGCTCACCATGCTCGCGCCAGACGACACAGACACCATGCCGCCAGTCGCGCCGCCGCTGCTGCCCACTGCCAGCGAGATCGCACCCGCACTGCCGCTTCCGCTCGACCCGGTCGAGATGCTCACGCCGCCAGACGCAAGCGCAGTCGGCGTGCCGGCCGACGCCGCACCCGTGCTCAGCGTCAGCGAACCGCTCGCGCCGCCAGCACCACTGTTCGCGCTCGCCGAACCGATCAACACGTTGCCGCTGCACGTCGCCGTCGACGACGCACCGCTCGACAGCGTGATGCCGCCGCCCTGACCGTTCGGGCCAGCCGCAGACCCGCCAGACAGCGTAATGCTGCCGCCGTTGTTGCTGCCGCCAGTCTCCGTGCCAGACGTCGCGCCGGCCGACAGCGCGATGCTGCCGCCCGCACCAGATGTGCCGTAGCCCACCTGCAACGAGATCGACCCGCCGCTGCCGCCGCTCGACGCACCCGTGCTCACCGTCAGGCTGCCGCTCGAGCCGTACGACGACGCGCCAGACGACAGCGCCACCGCGCCGCTCCCTGCGCCAGTCGCCGTCGCAGCTGCTGCTGCACTCACGCCCGCGCTGCCGATCTTCACCGCGCCGCTCAACGCACCCGACGCGCTCGAACCGACGCCGCTCGTAAACACCAGCGCGCCGCCGCTCGTGCTGCCAGAGCCGCCAGAGATCTCCACGGCGCCGCCCGTCCCGCTCGCACTCGCGCTGCTGGCACCGGCAACCACAGTCACCTTGCCACCACTCGCAGCGCCGCTCGTGCCCACAGACACGGAAATCGACCCCGCTGTGCCGCTCGCGCTCGAACCCGACTCGACTTGCAGACCGCCAGTCGCGCCAGACCCGGTGCTCAACCCGGAGCTCAGACGCACCGAACCGGTCACGCCGCTCGCACCCGCCGACGCAGACGACACCACAATGTTGCCGCTGCACGTGTCCGAAGAACTGCCGCTCGTCACCGTGATGCCGCCGCCCTGCACACCGGCGGTCGCGCTGCTGCCAGACGACAGCGAAATGCTGCCGCCCACGCCAGACCCGCCGGCGCCCACGGCCACCGTGATCGACCCGCCCGTGCCGCTTGACGACGCGCCCGACTTGACGCTCACCGCGCCGCTCGACCCGCCCGACGCCGCGCCAGACACCAACTCCACCGCGCCGCTCACCGCAGTCGCACTCGTCACCGTCCCGCTCGCAATGCTCACTGCGCCGCTCGCCGCACTCGAGCCCACGCCGCTTGACAGCGTCACCGCGCCGCCGCTCGCGCTGCCAGACCCGCTAGAGATCTGCACCGCGCCGCCCACGCCGCTCGCGCTCACCATGCTCGCGCCAGACGACACAGACACCATGCCGCCAGTCGCGCCGCCGCTGCTGCCCACTGCCAGCGAGATCGCACCCGCACTGCCGCTTCCGCTCGACCCGGTCGAGATGCTCACGCCGCCAGACGCAAGCGCAGTCGGCGTGCCGGCCGACGCCGCACCCGTGCTCAGCGTCAGCGAACCGCTCGCGCCGCCAGCACCACTGTTCGCGCTCGCCGAACCGATCAACACGTTGCCGCTGCACGTCGCCGTCGACGACGCACCGCTCGACAGCGTGATGCCGCCGCCCTGACCGTTCGGGCCAGCCGCAGACCCGCCAGACAGCGTAATGCTGCCGCCGTTGTTGCTGCCGCCAGTCTCCGTGCCAGACGTCGCGCCGGCCGACAGCGCGATGCTGCCGCCCGCACCAGATGTGCCGTAGCCCACCTGCAACGAGATCGACCCGCCGCTGCCGCCGCTCGACGCACCCGTGCTCACCGTCAGGCTGCCGCTCGAGCCGTACGACGACGCGCCAGACGACAGCGCCACCGCGCCGCTCCCTGCGCCAGTCGCCGTCGCAGCTGCTGCTGCACTCACGCCCGCGCTGCCGATCTTCACCGCGCCGCTCAACGCACCCGACGCGCTCGAACCGACGCCGCTCGTAAACACCAGCGCGCCGCCGCTCGTGCTGCCAGAGCCGCCAGAGATCTCCACGGCGCCGCCCGTGCCGCTCGCACTCGCGCTGCTGGCACCGGCAACCACAGTCACCTTGCCACCACTCGCAGCGCCGCTCGTGCCCACAGACACGGAAATCGACCCCGCTGTGCCGCTCGCGCTCGAACCCGACTCGACTTGCAGACCGCCAGTCGCGCCAGACCCGGTGCTCAACCCGGAGCTCAGACGCACCGAACCGGTCACGCCGCTCGCACCCGCCGACGCAGACGACACCACAATGTTGCCGCTGCACGTGTCCGAAGAACTGCCGCTCGTCACCGTGATGCCGCCGCCCTGCACACCGGCGGTCGCGCTGCTGCCAGACGACAGCGAAATGCTGCCGCCCACGCCAGACCCGCCGGCGCCCACGGCCACCGTGATCGACCCGCCCGTGCCGCTTGACGACGCGCCCGACTTGACGCTCACCGCGCCGCTCGACCCGCCCGACGCCGCGCCAGACACCAACTCCACCGCGCCGCTCACCGCAGTCGCACTCGTCACCGTCCCGCTCGCAATGCTCACTGCGCCGCTCGCCGCACTCGAGCCCACGCCGCTTGACAGCGTCACCGCGCCGCCGCTCGCGCTGCCAGACCCGCTAGAGATCTGCACCGCGCCGCCCACGCCGCTCGCGCTCACCATGCTCGCGCCAGACGACACAGACACCATGCCGCCAGTCGCGCCGCCGCTGCTGCCCACTGCCAGCGAGATCGCACCCGCACTGCCGCTTCCGCTCGACCCGGTCGAGATGCTCACGCCGCCAGACGCAAGCGCAGTCGGCGTGCCGGCCGACGCCGCACCCGTGCTCAGCGTCAGCGAACCGCTCGCGCCGCCAGCACCACTGTTCGCGCTCGCCGAACCGATCAACACGTTGCCGCTGCACGTCGCCGTCGACGACGCACCGCTCGACAGCGTGATGCCGCCGCCCTGACCGTTCGGGCCAGCCGCAGACCCGCCAGACAGCGTAATGCTGCCGCCGTTGTTGCTGCCGCCAGTCTCCGTGCCAGACGTCGCGCCGGCCGACAGCGCGATGCTGCCGCCCGCACCAGATGTGCCGTAGCCCACCTGCAACGAGATCGACCCGCCGCTGCCGCCGCTCGACGCACCCGTGCTCACCGTCAGGCTGCCGCTCGAGCCGTACGACGACGCGCCAGACGACAGCGCCACCGCGCCGCTCCCTGCGCCAGTCGCCGTCGCAGCTGCTGCTGCACTCACGCCCGCGCTGCCGATCTTCACCGCGCCGCTCAACGCACCCGACGCGCTCGAACCGACGCCGCTCGTAAACACCAGCGCGCCGCCGCTCGTGCTGCCAGAGCCGCCAGCGATCTCCACGGCGCCGCCCGTCCCGCTCGCACTCGCGCTGCTGGCACCGGCAACCACAGTCACCTTGCCACCACTCGCAGCGCCGCTCGTGCCCACAGACACGGAAATCGACCCCGCTGTGCCGCTCGCGCTCGAACCCGACTCGACTTGCAGACCGCCAGTCGCGCCAGACCCGGTGCTCAACCCGGAGCTCAGACGCACCGAACCGGTCACGCCGCTCGCACCCGCCGACGCAGACGACACCACAATGTTGCCGCTGCACGTGTCCGAAGAACTGCCGCTCGTCACCGTGATGCCGCCGCCCTGCACACCGGCGGTCGCGCTGCTGCCAGACGACAGCGAAATGCTGCCGCCCACGCCAGACCCGCCGGCGCCCACGGCCACCGTGATCGACCCGCCCGTGCCGCTTGACGACGCGCCCGACTTGACGCTCACCGCGCCGCTCGACCCGCCCGACGCCGCGCCAGACACCAACTCCACCGCGCCGCTCACCGCAGTCGCACTCGTCACCGTCCCGCTCGCAATGCTCACTGCGCCGCTCGCCGCACTCGAGCCCACGCCGCTTGACAGCGTCACCGCGCCGCCGCTCGCGCTGCCAGACCCGCTAGAGATCTGCACCGCGCCGCCCACGCCGCTCGCGCTCACCATGCTCGCGCCAGACGACACAGACACCATGCCGCCAGTCGCGCCGCCGCTGCTGCCCACTGCCAGCGAGATCGCACCCGCACTGCCGCTTCCGCTCGACCCGGTCGAGATGCTCACGCCGCCAGACGCAAGCGCAGTCGGCGTGCCGGCCGACGCCGCACCCGTGCTCAGCGTCAGCGAACCGCTCGCGCCGCCAAGCACCACTGTTCGCGCTCGCCGAACCGATCAACACGTTGCCGCTGCACGTCGCCGTCGACGACGCACCGCTCGACAGCGTGATGCCGCCGCCCTGACCGTTCGGGCCAGCCGCAGACCCGCCAGACAGCGTAATGCTGCCGCCGTTGTTGCTGCCGCCAGTCTCCGTGCCAGACGTCGCGCCGGCCGACAGCGCGATGCTGCCGCCCCGCACCAGATGTGCCGTAGCCCACCTGCAACGAGATCGACCCGCCGCTGCCGCCGCTCGACGCACCCGTGCTCACCGTCAGGCTGCCGCTCGAGCCGTACGACGACGCGCCAGACGACAGCGCCACCGCGCCGCTCCCTGCGCCAGTCGCCGTCGCCAGCTGCTGCTGCACTCACGCCCGCGCTGCCGATCTTCACCGCGCCGCTCAACGCACCCGACGCGCTCGAACCGACGCCGCTCGTAAACACCAGCGCGCCGCCGCTCGTGCTGCCAGAGCCGCCAGCGATCTCCACGGCGCCGCCCGTCCCGCTCGCACTCGCGCTGCTGGCACCGGCAACCACAGTCACCTTGCCACCACTCGCAGCGCCGCTCGTGCCCACAGACACGGAAATCGACCCCGCTGTGCCGCTCGCGCTCGAACCTGTTGCGATTTCGATGCCACCACTTGCGCCAGACACTGAGCCTCCAGTCGAACTCGTGATGAACCCCGATGATCCTACTTCAGCAGCTTGAGCGGACGAAATGGTCACGTTTCCACTTCGAGTGAACCCGGAACCTGAAGACAACTTGACATCGCCACCTGCACTCAATGTGCTGGTTCCTGCCGATGCTGTGAGGTTGCCGCCGAGCAATGTGTTGTCTCCGCTTGACAACACGATGTTCCCTCCGAGACTGCTGCTGCTTGTCCCCGCCGACACCGACACGTCACCTGCCTTCGACGTGCTCGACGTCCCAGACGCAATGCTGACACCACCCGTCGTCGCATCTGCTGCGCCAGTGCTGAGCGAGACTGTCCCGGAGACGCCTCCCTTCCCGGACACAAACGTCGCAACGCTCACGTTGCCACTTGACCCGCGCTCGCCAAAGCCAGTCTGAATCGCGATTGATCCGCCCTGGCTGCTGCTGTTGCCGCTCATGACGTTGACGTCGCCGCCCTTGCGACCGCTCGACGTGCCGACCGCAATGACAACGTCGCCAGCCTTGCCGCCGCGCGCTGCGCCAGTGCTGAGCGTCACGTTCCCGGAACTACCCGACGACGCGATGCCCGAGCGAATGTTGACCACGCCACTCGCTGCTTCGCCTTGACCGCTCTCGAGAGTCGCCGGACCAGACGCCTTCCCGACACCAGACGACAGCGAGATCGCCCCGCCTGTGCTACCGGATCCACCTGCAATGTATGCGCTGCCACCTGCACTCAATGTGCTGGTTCCTGCCGATGCTGTGAGGTTGCCGCCGAGCAATTGTGTTGTCTCCGCTTGACAACACGATGTTCCCTCCGAGACTGCTGCTGCTTCTCCGTCCCACAGAACCACCGCCGCTTTGACTGCTCCGCAGACCAACTGCCAGACGACTCACGACACTCGTGCTCGCATCTCGCTGCTGCCAGTGCGACACTCACCGTCCCGACGACGCCGCCCGCTTCCCGACCGACACAAGACTGCGCCTGCGCTTTCCACGCGACCCGCCGTCACCACGCCGCACAAGCCAGCAGCAATCGACCCGACCGCGCCCGACACCACCGAGCTGCTGCACTCGGCCCGCTCGAGACAAGCACGCCGCTCAGCCGCCCGCAGACCCGCCGCTGCCGCGTGCTCACGTCGCTGCAACACGCTCACGCCGCGTGCCAGACGACCGCCGTAACTGACGCGCCGACCGCTGCCCCGAACGCTCAACGCGCTGCGCTACGCTCGCGACGCGCGCCAGACGACCTCACGCACAGCCAGCGCCGCGCCCTCGCCGACTCGCGCTCAGTGCTCGACCCGCGCCGCTGCGCCAGATGACAGACCGCGCTCGCTCGCGCGTCCGCCGCTCGCGTCGCTGCTCTGCCGCCGTCGCCAGACTCGTCACACGTCGCGACTTGACTCGGCAGACAGTCGCGTTCGCGCCTCACACACTGACTCTCTCTGCGTGCTCGACACCGTCACACAGACACACTAGACGACACCCGCTCGCGACCGTCACTCAACCCTGCTCCGTCGCGCCGCGCACACAAACGCTCACACACGCAGACGTCGTCACGACCGCTGAACCCTGCTGCCACTGCCACTCCCTCGCGCGCACGCCGATTCGCTGCACGACGCACCACACCATCGCCTCGCACCACGCGCCTCGTGCGCCGCACACGCGCCAGACACACGCACTGCACACACCACACGATCGCGAACCCTGACACGCTCACAAGAACCGCTCGCTAGACGACACGTCGCCCACACGTCGAACAGACACCCGCCGCACACACGAACACCGTTCAGACACGCAGACCGCTTCGCGACCGCTCGCAACGCTGCGTCGCTCGAAGCACCTCACTGGCGCTGCTCTGCGCGCTCGCACACGCACGCATCGACACCGTCACCGCTCGAGCACACGAACCACGCCGCTCGCGCCTTGAGCACCGCCCGCAGACGAACCCACGCTCACGTCACCGCTGCTCGTGCTCGCCGCGCCGCTGCCACTGCCGCTCGCACGCTCACCGACCCGCCGCGCTGCACGCCAGCGCCACCAGACACCGACACTGCGCCGCCCGCCGCACCCGCACTCGCCTCGCCGCCGACCACGCGCACGACGCCAGCAGACACGCCCGCAGACGCAGTCGCAGACAACGACGCGCCGGCAGACAACACCACGTCGCCCGCAGACGACGTCGCGCTCGAACCGCCAGACACCGACACCGAGCCGCCTGCAGACACCGACTCGCCCGCAGACACCGACACGTCGCCAGACGACGCAGCCGTCGCAGACCCAGACGAGATCACCACGCGACCAGAGCTCGCGCCGACCGCGCTCGACACACGCACGTCACCGCTCGTGCTCGAGCCAGCGCCCTCGCCGCTCACCACGCTCAGCACCGCGCCGCTGCCAGCCGTGCTGCGACCGCTGCCGATCGTCACGGCGCCGCCCGTCGCGCCTTCGCCGCCAGACACGCTGATGCTGCCGCCCACGCCAGACGAGCTCGCGCCGCCAGACACAGACACCTGTCCGCCCACGACGCCAGACTCGCCGCCCGACACGCGCACCTCGCCGCCAGCCGCCTGCGCAGACACGCCCGCAGACACTGACACCGAGCCAGACACGCCGCTCGACGCAGCGTCGCCGCTCACAATCGACACGGCGCCGCTCGCGCTCGACCCAGCCGCGTCGTGCGTGCTGATGCGCACCGCGCCACTCTCCGTCGCCTTGCTCTCGCCGCTGCGGATCGTCACGCTGCCGCCAGCGCCCGAGCTCGACGCGCCGCTCTGCACCGAAATGCTCGCGCCGACGCCAGACGTAGACGAGCCGCCCGCGACCTCCACGCCGCCAGCACTCGCACCGCCGTCGCCGCTGCTCACGCGCACAGCGCCGCTCGACGCACTGCTGCTGCTCGTAGCCAGCGTGATGACGCCACTGCTTCCCGAGCCAACCGCGCTCGTCGACACCGACACGTCGCCGCTCGTGGATGTGCCCGTGCCGCTCGTGACAGACACCGAGCCACCCACCGAACCGCTCGACGACCCGCCGTCCACCGACACGGCACCGCCCGGACCTTGCGCGTTCGACGCTCCCACGATCTTGACGCGCTGAGCCGCCGACGCGCTGTTCACCGCGCCGCCCTGCACCAACACGTCGCCGCCCACGCCGCTGCTGTCGCCCTGCACAACGCTGATCGCGCCGCCTGGACCGGTCGTCACCGACACGCTCCCAGACACACCGCTCGACGAGCTGCCACTCGCGATCGTCACGTCGCCGCCCGCACCGGCGCCAGACGCAGAACCGCCAGACACCTGCACCGCGCCGCCCGAGCCGCTCGACGAAGACACGCCGCCCAGCACCGACACGCTGCCAGACGACCCGCTCGACGACCCGCCGCCGCGCACAAACACGGACCCGCCAGCGCCGCCCGTGCTAGACCCGCCGCCCAGCGACACCTCGCCGCCAGACGCGGTCGCACTGGACCCGCTGCTCACGCGGACCGCGCCGCTCGCACCGTCCGCCGCGTCGCCAGACGTCACGCTCACCACGCCGGACGCAGACGTGCCAGACGCGCTCGAGCCGCTGCTCACCGACACTCCGCCGCTGGCACTCCCACCAGTGCCGCTCGACACGGAGATCGAGCCGCCCGCGCCCGCACCGCTGCTCGAGCCGCTCGACACCGACACGCTGCCCACGACCGTCGACGCATCGCCAGACGCGATCGCCACGCCGCCGCTGCTCCCGCTCGACGCGCTGCCAGACGACAGCGTCACCGCGCCGGACGCAGACACGGCCGAGCTGCCACTGCCGAACGTCGCCGCGCCGCTCAAACCGCCGCCGACACCGCCGACGCCGCTCGACACCGACACGCTGCCGCTCGATCCCACACCGGAACCAGACGTCAGTGCCGCGTCGCCGCCCACGCCAGCGCCGCTCGAACCGCCAGTGAGTGACACGCTCCCTCCCACAGACGTCCCAGACGAAGCCACTGCCGCGCCGCCAGTCACCGACACGCCGCCAGCACTCCCGCTTGACGCGTCCAGCGAACCGCCAGACACCGACACGCTCGCGCCGCCGACCGTGCCACTCGTGCTCGCGCCAGCCGACACCTCGACCTCGCCGCCGCTCGCAGCCGAACGACCCGCGCTGCTCAGACGAATCACGCCGTCCACGCCAGACGTCACCAGCACAGACCCGCCGCGCTGACCGACACTGCTCGCCGCGCCGCCAGCAACCATCACGTCGCCGGCGTCCGAGCTGCTAGAGCTCCCGCTGCCGACCGTCACCGACCCGCTCGAGCCGCTCGAGCTCGCGCCCGACACCATCGACAGCGCGCCAGACGGTCCAGACTCGCTTGCGCCGCTCGACACCGACACGCCGCCGCTCGCACTCGCGCCAGCCGCAGCCGCGCTCGACACCACGATCGCGCCGCTCGCCATGCCCGAGCCGCCCACGCCGCTCTGCAGCGACACGGACCCGCCCGCAGACGCACCGCCGCTCGCGCCGCCCTGCAGCGACACTGACCCGCCGCTGCTCTGCGTGCTCGAACCGCCGACCACGCGCACCGCGCCAGACACGCCGCCCGTAGACGACGCGTCCCCGCTGCCGACCGTCACCGCGCCGCTCGAACCCTGCTCCGTCGCGCCGCTCGTCACACGAACCACGCCGCTCGCGCCTTGAGCACCGCCCGCAGACGAACCCACGCTCACGTCACCGCTGCTCGTGCTCGCCGCGCCGCTGCCACTGCCGCTCGCCACGCTCACCGACCCGCCGCGCTGCACGCCAGCGCCACCAGACACCGACACTGCGCCGCCCGCACTCGCACCCGCACTCGCCTCGCCGCCGACCACGCGCACGACGCCAGCAGACACGCCCGCAGACGCAGTCGCAGACAACGACGCGCCGGCAGACAACACCACGTCGCCCGCAGACGACGTCGCGCTCGAACCGCCAGACACCGACACCGAGCCGCCTGCAGACACCGACTCGCCCGCAGACACCGACACGTCGCCAGACGACGCAGCCGTCGCAGACCCAGACGAGATCACCACGCGACCAGAGCTCGCGCCGACCGCGCTCGACACACGCACGTCACCGCTCGTGCTCGAGCCAGCGCCCTCGCCGCTCACCACGCTCAGCACCGCGCCGCTGCCAGCCGTGCTGCGACCGCTGCCGATCGTCACGGCGCCGCCCGTCGCGCCTTCGCCGCCAGACACGCTGATGCTGCCGCCCACGCCAGACGAGCTCGCGCCGCCAGACACAGACACCTGTCCGCCCACGACGCCAGACTCGCCGCCCGACACGCGCACCTCGCCGCCAGCCGCCTGCGCAGACACGCCCGCAGACACTGACACCGAGCCAGACACGCCGCTCGACGCAGCGTCGCCGCTCACAATCGACACGGCGCCGCTCGCGCTCGACCCAGCCGCGTCGTGCGTGCTGATGCGCACCGCGCCACTCTCCGTCGCCTTGCTCTCGCCGCTGCGGATCGTCACGCTGCCGCCAGCGCCCGAGCTCGACGCGCCGCTCTGCACCGAAATGCTCGCGCCGACGCCAGACGTAGACGAGCCGCCCGCGACCTCCACGCCGCCAGCACTCGCACCGCCGTCGCCGCTGCTCACGCGCACAGCGCCGCTCGACGCACTGCTGCTGCTCGTAGCCAGCGTGATGACGCCACTGCTTCCCGAGCCAACCGCGCTCGTCGACACCGACACGTCGCCGCTCGTGGATGTGCCCGTGCCGCTCGTGACAGACACCGAGCCACCCACCGAACCGCTCGACGACCCGCCGTCCACCGACACGGCACCGCCCGGACCTTGCGCGTTCGACGCTCCCACGATCTTGACGCGCTGAGCCGCCGACGCGCTGTTCACCGCGCCGCCCTGCACCAACACGTCGCCGCCCACGCCGCTGCTGTCGCCCTGCACAACGCTGATCGCGCCGCCTGGACCGGTCGTCACCGACACGCTCCCAGACACACCGCTCGACGAGCTGCCACTCGCGATCGTCACGTCGCCGCCCGCACCGGCGCCAGACGCAGAACCGCCAGACACCTGCACCGCGCCGCCCGAGCCGCTCGACGAAGACACGCCGCCCAGCACCGACACGCTGCCAGACGACCCGCTCGACGACCCGCCGCCGCGCACAAACACGGACCCGCCAGCGCCGCCCGTGCTAGACCCGCCGCCCAGCGACACCTCGCCGCCAGACGCGGTCGCACTGGACCCGCTGCTCACGCGGACCGCGCCGCTCGCACCGTCCGCCGCGTCGCCAGACGTCACGCTCACCACGCCGGACGCAGACGTGCCAGACGCGCTCGAGCCGCTGCTCACCGACACTCCGCCGCTGGCACTCCCACCAGTGCCGCTCGACACGGAGATCGAGCCGCCCGCGCCCGCACCGCTGCTCGAGCCGCTCGACACCGACACGCTGCCCACGACCGTCGACGCATCGCCAGACGCGATCGCCACGCCGCCGCTGCTCCCGCTCGACGCGCTGCCAGACGACAGCGTCACCGCGCCGGACGCAGACACGGCCGAGCTGCCACTGCCGAACGTCGCCGCGCCGCTCAAACCGCCGCCGACACCGCCGACGCCGCTCGACACCGACACGCTGCCGCTCGATCCCACACCGGAACCAGACGTCAGTGCCGCGTCGCCGCCCACGCCAGCGCCGCTCGAACCGCCAGTGAGAGACACGCTCCCTCCCACAGACGTCCCAGACGAAGCCACTGCCGCGCCGCCAGTCACCGACACGCCGCCAGCACTCCCGCTTGACGCGTCCAGCGAACCGCCAGACACCGACACGCTCGCGCCGCCGACCGTGCCACTCGTGCTCGCGCCAGCCGACACCTCGACCTCGCCGCCGCTCGCAGCCGAACGACCCGCGCTGCTCAGACGAATCACGCCGTCCACGCCAGACGTCACCAGCACAGACCCGCCGCGCTGACCGACACTGCTCGCCGCGCCGCCAGCAACCATCACGTCGCCGGCGTCCGAGCTGCTAGAGCTCCCGCTGCCGACCGTCACCGACCCGCTCGAGCCGCTCGAGCTCGCGCCCGACACCATCGACAGCGCGCCAGACGGTCCAGACTCGCTTGCGCCGCTCGACACCGACACGCCGCCGCTCGCACTCGCGCCAGCCGCAGCCGCGCTCGACACCACGATCGCGCCGCTCGCCATGCCCGAGCCGCCCACGCCGCTCTGCAGCGACACGGACCCGCCCGCAGACGCACCGCCGCTCGCGCCGCCCTGCAGCGACACTGACCCGCCGCTGCTCTGCGTGCTCGAACCGCCGACCACGCGCACCGCGCCAGACACGCCGCCCGTAGACGACGCGTCCCCGCTGCCGACCGTCACCGCGCCGCTCGAACCCTGCTCCGTCGCGCCGCTCGTCACACGAACCACGCCGCTCGCGCCTTGAGCACCGCCCGCAGACGAACCCACGCTCACGTCACCGCTGCTCGTGCTCGCCGCGCCGCTGCCACTGCCGCTCGCCACGCTCACCGACCCGCCGCGCTGCACGCCAGCGCCACCAGACACCGACACTGCGCCGCCCGCACTCGCACCCGCACTCGCCTCGCCGCCGACCACGCGCACGACGCCAGCAGACACGCCCGCAGACGCAGTCGCAGACAACGACGCGCCGGCAGACAACACCACGTCGCCCGCAGACGACGTCGCGCTCGAACCGCCAGACACCGACACCGAGCCGCCTGCAGACACCGACTCGCCCGCAGACACCGACACGTCGCCAGACGACGCAGCCGTCGCAGACCCAGACGAGATCACCACGCGACCAGAGCTCGCGCCGACCGCGCTCGACACACGCACGTCACCGCTCGTGCTCGAGCCAGCGCCCTCGCCGCTCACCACGCTCAGCACCGCGCCGCTGCCAGCCGTGCTGCGACCGCTGCCGATCGTCACGGCGCCGCCCGTCGCGCCTTCGCCGCCAGACACGCTGATGCTGCCGCCCACGCCAGACGAGCTCGCGCCGCCAGACACAGACACCTGTCCGCCCACGACGCCAGACTCGCCGCCCGACACGCGCACCTCGCCGCCAGCCGCCTGCGCAGACACGCCCGCAGACACTGACACCGAGCCAGACACGCCGCTCGACGCAGCGTCGCCGCTCACAATCGACACGGCGCCGCTCGCGCTCGACCCAGCCGCGTCGTGCGTGCTGATGCGCACCGCGCCACTCTCCGTCGCCTTGCTCTCGCCGCTGCGGATCGTCACGCTGCCGCCAGCGCCCGAGCTCGACGCGCCGCTCTGCACCGAAATGCTCGCGCCGACGCCAGACGTAGACGAGCCGCCCGCGACCTCCACGCCGCCAGCACTCGCACCGCCGTCGCCGCTGCTCACGCGCACAGCGCCGCTCGACGCACTGCTGCTGCTCGTAGCCAGCGTGATGACGCCACTGCTTCCCGAGCCAACCGCGCTCGTCGACACCGACACGTCGCCGCTCGTGGATGTGCCCGTGCCGCTCGTGACAGACACCGAGCCACCCACCGAACCGCTCGACGACCCGCCGTCCACCGACACGGCACCGCCCGGACCTTGCGCGTTCGACGCTCCCACGATCTTGACGCGCTGAGCCGCCGACGCGCTGTTCACCGCGCCGCCCTGCACCAACACGTCGCCGCCCACGCCGCTGCTGTCGCCCTGCACAACGCTGATCGCGCCGCCTGGACCGGTCGTCACCGACACGCTCCCAGACACACCGCTCGACGAGCTGCCACTCGCGATCGTCACGTCGCCGCCCGCACCGGCGCCAGACGCAGAACCGCCAGACACCTGCACCGCGCCGCCCGAGCCGCTCGACGAAGACACGCCGCCCAGCACCGACACGCTGCCAGACGACCCGCTCGACGACCCGCCGCCGCGCACAAACACGGACCCGCCAGCGCCGCCCGTGCTAGACCCGCCGCCCAGCGACACCTCGCCGCCAGACGCGGTCGCACTGGACCCGCTGCTCACGCGGACCGCGCCGCTCGCACCGTCCGCCGCGTCGCCAGACGTCACGCTCACCACGCCGGACGCAGACGTGCCAGACGCGCTCGAGCCGCTGCTCACCGACACTCCGCCGCTGGCACTCCCACCAGTGCCGCTCGACACGGAGATCGAGCCGCCCGCGCCCGCACCGCTGCTCGAGCCGCTCGACACCGACACGCTGCCCACGACCGTCGACGCATCGCCAGACGCGATCGCCACGCCGCCGCTGCTCCCGCTCGACGCGCTGCCAGACGACAGCGTCACCGCGCCGGACGCAGACACGGCCGAGCTGCCACTGCCGAACGTCGCCGCGCCGCTCAAACCGCCGCCGACACCGCCGACGCCGCTCGACACCGACACGCTGCCGCTCGATCCCACACCGGAACCAGACGTCAGTGCCGCGTCGCCGCCCACGCCAGCGCCGCTCGAACCGCCAGTGAGTGACACGCTCCCTCCCACAGACGTCCCAGACGAAGCCACTGCCGCGCCGCCAGTCACCGACACGCCGCCAGCACTCCCGCTTGACGCGTCCAGCGAACCGCCAGACACCGACACGCTCGCGCCGCCGACCGTGCCACTCGTGCTCGCGCCAGCCGACACCTCGACCTCGCCGCCGCTCGCAGCCGAACGACCCGCGCTGCTCAGACGAATCACGCCGTCCACGCCAGACGTCACCAGCACAGACCCGCCGCGCTGACCGACACTGCTCGCCGCGCCGCCAGCAACCATCACGTCGCCGGCGTCCGAGCTGCTAGAGCTCCCGCTGCCGACCGTCACCGACCCGCTCGAGCCGCTCGAGCTCGCGCCCGACACCATCGACAGCGCGCCAGACGGTCCAGACTCGCTTGCGCCGCTCGACACCGACACGCCGCCGCTCGCACTCGCGCCAGCCGCAGCCGCGCTCGACACCACGATCGCGCCGCTCGCCATGCCCGAGCCGCCCACGCCGCTCTGCAGCGACACGGACCCGCCCGCAGACGCACCGCCGCTCGCGCCGCCCTGCAGCGACACTGACCCGCCGCTGCTCTGCGTGCTCGAACCGCCGACCACGCGCACCGCGCCAGACACGCCGCCCGTAGACGACGCGTCCCCGCTGCCGACCGTCACCGCGCCGCTCGAACCCTGCTCCGTCGCGCCGCTCGTCACACGAACCACGCCGCTCGCGCCTTGAGCACCGCCCGCAGACGAACCCACGCTCACGTCACCGCTGCTCGTGCTCGCCGCGCCGCTGCCACTGCCGCTCGCCACGCTCACCGACCCGCCGCGCTGCACGCCAGCGCCACCAGACACCGACACTGCGCCGCCCGCACTCGCACCCGCACTCGCCTCGCCGCCGACCACGCGCACGACGCCAGCAGACACGCCCGCAGACGCAGTCGCAGACAACGACGCGCCGGCAGACAACACCACGTCGCCCGCAGACGACGTCGCGCTCGAACCGCCAGACACCGACACCGAGCCGCCTGCAGACACCGACTCGCCCGCAGACACCGACACGTCGCCAGACGACGCAGCCGTCGCAGACCCAGACGAGATCACCACGCGACCAGAGCTCGCGCCGACCGCGCTCGACACACGCACGTCACCGCTCGTGCTCGAGCCAGCGCCCTCGCCGCTCACCACGCTCAGCACCGCGCCGCTGCCAGCCGTGCTGCGACCGCTGCCGATCGTCACGGCGCCGCCCGTCGCGCCTTCGCCGCCAGACACGCTGATGCTGCCGCCCACGCCAGACGAGCTCGCGCCGCCAGACACAGACACCTGTCCGCCCACGACGCCAGACTCGCCGCCCGACACGCGCACCTCGCCGCCAGCCGCCTGCGCAGACACGCCCGCAGACACTGACACCGAGCCAGACACGCCGCTCGACGCAGCGTCGCCGCTCACAATCGACACGGCGCCGCTCGCGCTCGACCCAGCCGCGTCGTGCGTGCTGATGCGCACCGCGCCACTCTCCGTCGCCTTGCTCTCGCCGCTGCGGATCGTCACGCTGCCGCCAGCGCCCGAGCTCGACGCGCCGCTCTGCACCGAAATGCTCGCGCCGACGCCAGACGTAGACGAGCCGCCCGCGACCTCCACGCCGCCAGCACTCGCACCGCCGTCGCCGCTGCTCACGCGCACAGCGCCGCTCGACGCACTGCTGCTGCTCGTAGCCAGCGTGATGACGCCACTGCTTCCCGAGCCAACCGCGCTCGTCGACACCGACACGTCGCCGCTCGTGGATGTGCCCGTGCCGCTCGTGACAGACACCGAGCCACCCACCGAACCGCTCGACGACCCGCCGTCCACCGACACGGCACCGCCCGGACCTTGCGCGTTCGACGCTCCCACGATCTTGACGCGCTGAGCCGCCGACGCGCTGTTCACCGCGCCGCCCTGCACCAACACGTCGCCGCCCACGCCGCTGCTGTCGCCCTGCACAACGCTGATCGCGCCGCCTGGACCGGTCGTCACCGACACGCTCCCAGACACACCGCTCGACGAGCTGCCACTCGCGATCGTCACGTCGCCGCCCGCACCGGCGCCAGACGCAGAACCGCCAGACACCTGCACCGCGCCGCCCGAGCCGCTCGACGAAGACACGCCGCCCAGCACCGACACGCTGCCAGACGACCCGCTCGACGACCCGCCGCCGCGCACAAACACGGACCCGCCAGCGCCGCCCGTGCTAGACCCGCCGCCCAGCGACACCTCGCCGCCAGACGCGGTCGCACTGGACCCGCTGCTCACGCGGACCGCGCCGCTCGCACCGTCCGCCGCGTCGCCAGACGTCACGCTCACCACGCCGGACGCAGACGTGCCAGACGCGCTCGAGCCGCTGCTCACCGACACTCCGCCGCTGGCACTCCCACCAGTGCCGCTCGACACGGAGATCGAGCCGCCCGCGCCCGCACCGCTGCTCGAGCCGCTCGACACCGACACGCTGCCCACGACCGTCGACGCATCGCCAGACGCGATCGCCACGCCGCCGCTGCTCCCGCTCGACGCGCTGCCAGACGACAGCGTCACCGCGCCGGACGCAGACACGGCCGAGCTGCCACTGCCGAACGTCGCCGCGCCGCTCAAACCGCCGCCGACACCGCCGACGCCGCTCGACACCGACACGCTGCCGCTCGATCCCACACCGGAACCAGACGTCAGTGCCGCGTCGCCGCCCACGCCAGCGCCGCTCGAACCGCCAGTGAGTGACACGCTCCCTCCCACAGACGTCCCAGACGAAGCCACTGCCGCGCCGCCAGTCACCGACACGCCGCCAGCACTCCCGCTTGACGCGTCCAGCGAACCGCCAGACACCGACACGCTCGCGCCGCCGACCGTGCCACTCGTGCTCGCGCCAGCCGACACCTCGACCTCGCCGCCGCTCGCAGCCGAACGACCCGCGCTGCTCAGACGAATCACGCCGTCCACGCCAGACGTCACCAGCACAGACCCGCCGCGCTGACCGACACTGCTCGCCGCGCCGCCAGCAACCATCACGTCGCCGGCGTCCGAGCTGCTAGAGCTCCCGCTGCCGACCGTCACCGACCCGCTCGAGCCGCTCGAGCTCGCGCCCGACACCATCGACAGCGCGCCAGACGGTACCAGACTCGCTTGCGCCGCTCGACACCGACACGCCGCCGCTCGCACTCGCGCCAGCCGCAGCCGCGCTCGACACCACGATCGCGCCGCTCGCCATGCCCGAGCCGCCCACGCCGCTCTGCAGCGACACGGACCCGCCCGCAGACGCACCGCCGCTCGCGCCGCCCTGCAGCGACACTGACCCGCCGCTGCTCTGCGTGCTCGAACCGCCGACCACGCGCACCGCGCCAGACACGCCGCCCGTAGACGACGCGTCCCCGCTGCCGACCGTCACCGCGCCGCTCGAACCCTGCTCCGTCGCGCCGCTCGTCACACGAACCACGCCGCTCGCGCCTTGAGCACCGCCCGCAGACGAACCCACGCTCACGTCACCGCTGCTCGTGCTCGCCGCGCCGCTGCCACTGCCGCTCGCCACGCTCACCGACCCGCCGCGCTGCACGCCAGCGCCACCAGACACCGACACTGCGCCGCCCGCACTCGCACCCGCACTCGCCTCGCCGCCGACCACGCGCACGACGCCAGCAGACACGCCCGCAGACGCAGTCGCAGACAACGACGCGCCGGCAGACAACACCACGTCGCCCGCAGACGACGTCGCGCTCGAACCGCCAGACACCGACACCGAGCCGCCTGCAGACACCGACTCGCCCGCAAACACCGACACGTCGCCAGACGACGCAGCCGTCGCAGACCCAGACGAGATCACCACGCGACCAGAGCTCGCGCCGACCGCGCTCGACACACGCACGTCACCGCTCGTGCTCGAGCCAGAGCCCTCGCCGCTCACCACGCTCAGCACCGCGCCGCTGCCAGCCGTGCTGCGACCGCTGCCGATCGTCACGGCGCCGCCCGTCGCGCCTTCGCCACCAGACACGCTGATGCTGCCGCCCACGCCAGACGAGCTCGCGCCGCCAGACACAGACACCTGTCCGCCCACGACGCCAGACTCGCCGCCCGACACGCGCACCTCGCCGCCAGCCGCCTGCGCAGACATGCCCGCAGACACTGACACCGAGCCAGACACGCCGCTCGACGAAGCGTCGCCGCTCACAATCGACACGCCGCCGCTCGCGCTCGACCCAGCCGCGTCGTGCGTGCTGATGCGCACCGCGCCACTCTCCGTCGCCTTGCTCTCGCCGCTGCGGATCGTCACGCTGCCGCCAGCGCCCGAGCTCGACGCGCCGCTCTGCACCGAAATGCTCGCGCCGACGCCAGACGTAGACGAACCGCCCGCGACCTCCACGCCGCCAGCACTCGCACCGCCGTCGCCGCTGCTCACGCGCACAGCACCGCTCGACGCACTGCTGCTGCTCGTAGCCAGCGTGATGGCGCCACTGCTGCCCGAGCCAACCGCGCTCGTCGACACCGACACGTCGCCGCTCGTGGATGTGCCCGTGCCGCTCGTGACAGACACCGAGCCGCCCACCGAACCGCTCGACGACCCGCCGTCCACCGACACGGCACCGCCCGGACCTTGCGCGTTCGACGCTCCCACGATCTTGACGCGCTGAGCCGCCGACGCGCTGTTCACGGCGCCGCCCTGCACCAACACGTCGCCGCCCACGCCGCTGCTGTCGCCCTGCACAACGCTGATTGCGCCGCCTGGACCGGTCGTCACCGACACGCTGCCAGACACGCCGCTCGATGAGCTGCCACTCGCGATCGTCACGTCGCCGCCCGCACCGGCGCCAGACGCAGAACCGCCAGACACCTGCACCGCGCCGCCCGAGCCGCTCGACGAAGACACGCCGCCCAGCACCGACACGCTGCCAGACGACCCGCTCGACGACCCGCCGCCGCGCACAAACACGGACCCGCCAGCGCCGCCCGTGCTTGACCCGCCGCCCACCGACACCTCGCCGCCAGACGCGGTCGCACTAGACCCGCTGCTCACGCGGACCGCGCCGCTCGCACCGTCCACCGCGTCGCCAGACGTCACGCTCACCACGCCGGACGCAGACGTGCCAGACGCGCTCGAGCCGCTGCTCACCGACACTCCGCCGCTGGCACTCCCACCAGTGCCGCTCGACACGGAGATCGAGCCGCCCGCGCCCGCACCGCTGCTCGAGCCGCTCGACACCGACACGCTGCCCACGACCGTCGACGCGTCGCCAGACACGATCGCCACGCCGCCGCTGCTCCCGCTCGACGCGCTGCCAGACGACAGCGTCACCGCGCCGGACGCAGACACGGCCGAGCTGCCACTGCCGAACGTCGCCGCGCCGCTCAAACCGCCGCCGACACCGCCCACGCCGCTCGACACCGACACGCTGCCGCTCGATCCCACGCCGGAACCAGACGTCAGTGCCGCGTCGCCGCCCACGCCAGCGCCGCTCGAACCGCCAGTGAGAGACACGCTCCCTCCCACAGACGTCCCAGACGAAGCCACTGCCGCGCCGCCAGTCACCGACACGCCGCCGGCACTCCCGCTAGACGCGTCCAGCGAACCGCCAGACACCGACACGCTCGCGCCGCCGACCGCGCTGCTCGTGCTCGCGCCAGCCGACACCTCGACCTCGCCGCCGCTCGCAGCCGACCGACCCGCGCTGCTCAGACGAATCACGCCGTCCACGCCAGACGTCACCAGCACAGACCCGCCGCGCTGACCGGCACTGCTCGCCGCGCCGCCAGCAACCATCACGTCGCCGGCGTCCGAGCTGCTAGAGCTCCCGCTGCCGACCGTCACCGACCCGCTCGAGCCGCTCGAACTCGCGCCCGACACCACCGACAGCGCGCCAGACGAACCGGACTCGCTTGCGCCGCTCGACACCGACACGCCGCCGCTCACACTCGCGCCAGCCGCAGCCGCGCTCGACACCTCGATCGCGCCGCTCGCCATGCCCGAGCCGCCCACGCCGCTCTGCAGCGACACGGACCCGCCCGCAGACGCACCGCCGCTCGCGCCGCCCTGCAGCGACACTGACCCGCCGCTGCTCTGCGTGCTCGAACCGCCGACCACGCGCACCGCGCCAGACACGCCGCCCGTAGACGACGCGTCACCGCTGCCGACCGTCACCGCGCCGCTCGAACCCTGCTCCGTCGCGCCGCTCGTCACACGAACCACGCCGCTCGCGCCTTGAGCACCGCCCGCAGACGAACCCACGCTCACGTCACCGCTGCTCGTGCTCGCCGCGCCGCTGCCACTGCCGCTCGCGACACTCACCGACCCGCCGCGCTGCACGCCAGCGCCACCAGACACCGACACTGCGCCGCCCGCGTTCGCACCCGCACTCGCCTCGCCGCCGACCACGCGCACGACGCCAGCAGACACGCCCGCAGACGCAGTCGCAGACAACGACGCGCCGGCAGACAACACCACGTCGCCCGCAGACGACGTCGCGCTCGAACCGCCAGACACCGACACCGAGCCGCCGGCAGACACCGACTCGCCCGCAAACACCGACACGTCGCCAGACGACGCAGCCGTCGCAGACCCAGACGAGATCACCACGCGACCAGAGCTCGCGCCGACCGCGCTCGACACACGCACGTCGCCGCTCGTGCTCGAGCCAGAGCCCTCGCCGCTCACCACGCTCAGCACCGCGCCGCTGCCAGCCGTGCTGCGACCGCTGCCGATCGTCACGGCGCCGCCCGTCGCGCCTTCGCCACCAGACACGCTGATGCTGCCGCCCACGCCAGACGAGCTCGCGCCGCCAGACACAGACACCTGGCCGCCCACGACGCCAGACTCGCCGCCCGACACGCGCACCTCGCCGCCAGCCGCCTGCGCAGACATGCCCGCAGACACTGACACCGAGCCAGACACGCCGCTCGACGAAGCGTCGCCGCTCACAATCGACACGCCGCCGCTCGCGCTCGACCCAGCCGCGTCGTGCGTGCTGATGCGCACCGCGCCACTCTCCGTCGCCTTGCTCTCGCCGCTGCGGATCGTCACGCTGCCGCCAGCGCCCGAACTCGACGCGCCGCTCTGCAACGAAATGCTCGCGCCGACGCCAGACGCAGACGAACCGCCCGCGACCTCCACGCCGCCAGCACTCGCACCGCCGTCGCCGCTGCTCACGCGCACAGCACCGCTCGACGCACTGCTGCTGCTCGTAGCCAGCGTGATGGCGCCACTGCTGCCCGAGCCAACCGCGCTCGTCGACACCGACACGTCGCCGCTCGTGGATGTGCCCGTGCCGCTCGTGACAGACACCGAGCCGCCCACCGAACCGCTCGACGACCCGCCGTCCACCGACACGGCACCGCCCGGACCTTGCGCGTTCGACGCTCCCACGATCTTGACGCGCTGAGCCGCCGACGCGCTGTTCACGGCGCCGCCCTGCACCAACACGTCGCCGCCCACGCCGCTGCTGTCGCCCTGCACAACGCTGATTGCGCCGCCTGGACCGGTCGTCACCGACACGCTGCCAGACACGCCCGCTCGATGAGCTGCCACTCGCGATCGTCACGTCGCCGCCCGCACCGGCGCCAGACGCAGAACCGCCAGACACCTGCACCGCGCCGCCCGAGCCGCTCGACGAAGACACGCCGCCCAGCACCGACACGCTGCCAGACGACCCGCTCGACGACCCGCCGCCGCGCACAAACACGGACCCGCCAGCGCCGCCCGTGCTTGACCCGCCGCCCACCGACACCTCGCCGCCAGACGCGGTCGCACTAGACCCGCTGCTCACGCGGACCGCGCCGCTCGCACCGTCCACCGCGTCGCCAGACGTCACGCTCACCACGCCGGACGCAGACGTGCCAGACGCGCTCGAGCCGCTGCTCACCGACACTCCGCCGCTGGCACTCCCACCAGTGCCGCTCGACACGGAGATCGAGCCGCCCGCGCCCGCACCGCTGCTCGAGCCGCTCGACACCGACACGCGCCCACGACCGTCGACGCATCGCCAGACGCGATCGCCACGCCGCCGCTGCTCCCGCTCGCTCCCGCTCGACGCGCTGCCA
>QXDM01000205.1:0-43501 GCA_003730235.1 Pythium guiyangense
TAGCGCAACGGCGCAGCGAGACACACGTCTCTACTACTACAACTACAACACTAACACGCAGCGTTGACGGCGCTTGCACAGCACACCACACATTGGGCTTACTTGGTGCTCGATGCGCGCGTCGCGGCGTTGTAGAGCGCCCACGACCGCGTGAGTCCGTCGTCCATGTCGACCTTGGTGAGGCGCTGGAGCGCTTCGGCTTGGTTGATCGTCGCGTAGTTGACGTAGGAGCGAGAGCCACGCGACCTTGGACGACGCGTCCTTCACGACCGCCTCCTTCGAAAGGATGTCGTCCCACTCCTCTTTCACGAACTTGGGTGCGCACGATCTCATTGATCGGCGAGACGGGGATCATCTGAATGCCGTGGATGCAGTACTTCTCTGGGCTGAACCACGTCGCGTAGTCGACCTTGTTGTCAAAGAAAATGCCCGTGACGCGGTTGCGCGCAAACTCGGGCGGGGTGTACGCGGTTGCTCGAGTCCATGAGGAAGTACGTCCGGATCGCGCGGGCGTCGACGCGGAGCATGAGGCTCCCGAGGTCCTCGACCGCCTTCTTGCCCGTGACCTTGCCCCAGAGCATCATGCCGTAGAGGAAGTTGATGTCCTCAGACGTGCTCTCTTGGTCCTTGCCGTCCGCGAGCGGCGTCACGCCGTGCGAGTACGAGTGGCCGAGGTACCACGAAAAGTGGCGGAACGTCGGGAAGTACTTGTCCGCCTCGCTCGGGTTCGCGACGTCGCGGAGCAGCGTCCAGACCATCTCTTCGAGCTCCGGCATGCGGCTCCACGTCGGGTCGAGCTTCTTGAGCATCGCCGACGCCGCGATCCAGTAGCCGTAGTGGTAGTGGTGGTCGTTGTACACGCCGTTGCCAAACTCGACGTTCACGTCGTTCGCTTTGAACACTTGGCTCGAGATCACGCCGCGGTACGACGTCTCGTAGACCAGTGGCGGCCCAGCCGTTCGTCAAGAACGGCTCGATCAGCGCCTTGAGCTTCGTGAGGCACTTGGTCTTGAGACTCTTGTTTGAGCCAACGACCGACGCGTCGTCCGCGAGCAGACACAGCGACGCGTACTTCTGGTACGCCTTGCCGTTGAAGTAGTAGCTCCCGTCCTTGGCGAGCTTCCACTCGCTCGCAATGTCCTTCTCGAGCTCTTGCTTGATCTGCGTCGCAGCCGATGCTGACGGCTTGCGCGGCGGGTAAAAGTCGATCTGCTGCGCCATCTCTGGCTCTGTCAGCGTCCACGCGCGTCTTTGCCGACCCCGGTGCGCTTCGCGACGTGGCCAGTCATGGCACCGCGGACAGTCGACTGGAGCTGAATCGTGCCGCTCGCAGTCGCGTTGCCACTGCTACCGCCGCGACCCATGGAGTCGAGCTGGTGCTGGAACGCAAAGTGGAGCAACCCTGCCGAGTCGCACGACGCGCCGTCCACCGCCCAGTTGAACGCGTACTTGGTGCGTGACTCGATCGAGATCTGGCCGCCGAGCACCGTGCACGCTGCGTACTTGTCGTAGACGTCGGTAGCCGCGTTCTCCGGGAGCACTGCGACGCGGATCGAGCCCGTGTACGCGCCAGACGCGACGATCGCTTTGCCGTCGACCTTGAGCGTCGTCGCGCTGCTCGTGTAGAGCACCCACGTCTGCTGTTTCTGGAGCTGCACGATGTGCTTGTTGCTGCCGCTCGCTTCGAGCTTCGTGATCGCGTGCTCCGACACGATCTTGGGTGTGAGGCCGTCGTACGTCGCCGAGACGAACGCCATGCCGTTCACGACCGACGATTTCATGCACTTGCCGTTTGAGGCAGCGCAGATGCGGAGGCTCGCGCCGAGGTCGCTCCAGTCGTAGACCTCGTAGTTTGGCTTCGCAGTGAACTCGCTCGCCGAGAGCGTGAGGTCGTTGTGGTACTCGTGGAGGTAGAACTTGATCTTGTCGTCCTTGAGCCCAGCTTTCTTGCGATACGTGTACGAGTAGCACGTCTGGAGCCCGAACGGCGCCTCTTTCACTGGCAGCTTGATCGCGTACGGGTTCGACCACGCCGGGTTCGCGACCGTCGCGCGGTCTTTCTCGGTCGTGTGGATGAGGTTGCCCCACCACTTGTTCGTCGGGATGGCCGCTGCTTGGTGAAGATCTCCTGCGCGACGTTCACGATCGGCGCCATCTTGGCGAGACGTCGTTGCGCTTGAAGAGCGTCTCGGACGGCGCTTTCGTCGCGAACGGCTGCAGGAACGCACTGCTCGCAGTCGCGGGTGCACTGCCCGAGTCGCTGCCAGCCGTGCTGTTGTGCTGCTGCTGCCAGTGTCGTCTGGCGAGCCATCGCTGTTGCTGCTGCCGCTGCTGCGCCCGGCGACGGCACGTACGGCGTCTTTGTTGGCGCGACAGGCGCTTCGATGGCGTCTTTGACGGCGCACTCGATGGCGCAACCGGCTTGGGCACCGGTCTTGGCAGGTGTCGGCGCTGGTGGAGACGTCTTGGGTCGCGGTGCCACTTGCGAGGTGTCGGACGATGTGTCCGGCGTCTCTGGCGCGCGCTGCTTGACGTCGTCGAGCGAGTGGACTGTGCCTTGGTAGTACCCGAGTCGGCGCCGATCGCTTTCGCGGTCGAGCTCCAGTCGACTGCGTCGCGCCGTGGCGCTGCAGACGTTGAGGGCTGCGAGCACGAGGCAGCATGATGAGAGAAGCTTCATCGTGGTCGAGGACTGTCTGTCTATCTGATCCTGTTCGTGGCGGCCGTGCTGCTGGTTGATGTGCGCAGTCGCTGGCGAATCGAGAGTGAGGAGTGCGAGCGCACGCGCTCGGCATCGTGCGCGCGCAGAGGTGTGCACGCTTGCTGCTGCACCGGCTCCTCTTGTTTGCTGCTGCGCATCCAGCAGGTGCAAAGGCGAACAGGTGTGTCTGCAGGCGTGTTTGCTGGCGCGTCAACGAACAAGACGTGCCTGCTGGCGTGTGGGCAGGCGCCGATGCAGCTGCGTCGCGCCTGTGTGCGCTCGCGAGTGTGCGTGTGCGCGGCTGTTCATCGCGTCAGCGCCAGCTCTCTTCGTGGTATCACGACGCGAGTCCATCCGGCGTTCTGATATTCGGCAGTCGCGATCTCGATGGCGCGCCGTCGACGATCTCAACGCTAAAGGCTGTGCGTCACTGGTTGTTGTTAGACGCTTGGTATGCAGACAGACAGACATCTGTACTCCTGCGAGGTCTGCTGCATGTGCTTCTGCTACTCAGTCCCGTTCGCGCTTCACTTGGAACACAACAACACCAACAAGCACTTTCTCGAGAGCGCTTCTTGTTCATCTCTTGAGCCCACCTCGAGCGAGCTCCCATGTGCGCGTGCCTAGAAACCAGCTGCTCGCCCGCGCCGAGAGCGCGTTCATGTGCTCGGCACACAGAGATCCAGTTCTCCATGTGCTAAACGAAGCCACTTGCTTCCCGCTCACGTACGTGTGTTGTAGCCACTTGCGAGTTCGCGCATACCGGCTTTTTGCTGCTCGATGCACCAGCAGCATCCAGCTACAGCCTGTACATGAGGCGTGGCGAACGAAGAGAGCGCTCGACGCCACAGACGTCGTGCGCCAACTGGTGCGCGCGAATCCGCCAGTGCTTGAGCGGCCGAACGAACGAAGCGAAGCAAGCGGCAGCAAAAGCAGATGCGCTCGCAGCAAAGGGCAGTTGTTGAATGGACTTCGAGTGCGTGCGTTCGCGAGCAAGACCACGACCAAGACGACGGTGTCCGGATGGATAGCGCTCAGCACAAGACAAGAAGCTCTTGACAAGCCGAGAGTCCCTGTCGAGTCGGTTGCGGACCATGTGCGGCTTGATTCGATTCGAAGCACGAGCAGGCAGCGAGTGGCGAGACGCGCGTCGGGCACGTGCTTGCTAGTGCTTTGCTCGAGCAGCAGGCGCAGCAAGCAAGCAAGTGCTCATGGTGTGTGTGGTGAACCATGATTCATCGAGTCGTATCTATCCACATGCATGCATCCTCATTCGCTCTTCCTGTCGGCCTTCCTTGTCGTCTCGCTACCGCTCCTCCTTCACTACACGCACTACACGCGAACTGCTGCAGGAGCGGCTTGCGGTGCTCGATCGCAGGCTTCTCGACCTGGCGCAGGAGCTTAAAGATGCCCGTGCCGAGCGGAATCGGAATGCCCATGATGATGCACTCGCTCACGCCCACGATCGCGTCCGTGCGCGAGGACCGCGGCGTCAAAGAGGTGGTCCGTCGTCTTCTCGAACGACGCGAGCATGAGCACGCTCTCCTTCATCTTCAATGCCAAAGCGCGTGATACCGAGCACTTCGCCCTTGAACGTCATGATGTCCGAGAGCAGCATGAGGTGGCGCCGGTCAATGCCAATGCCGTACGCGCTCATGATGTAGTTCACCTCGGAGCTAATGAGCTCGCGCGCGGCTTCGATCCCGAGCGTCTCTTCTCGACTTCGATGATGTGGTTCGACGTCGTGTTCAGGCCGTCGACGCCAGGATGCCCATGACTTCAGCGAGACCGTAGCCCTCGACGAGCAAGTGGTGCGCCTTGCCGCCGCTCTTGCTCGACGCGCACTGCCCTCTTCGTAGTTGATCACGCGCGGTTCACAGTCGGATGCCTTGGACAATCACGCCTGGGAGCTCAACCTTGAGCGCTTGCATCGCAAAGTACGCGCCGCGCGTGTCGCCCTTTGAGCCCTTGTAGTTTGACGGCGCGAGGATCCGGAGCTTGTCGGGGCACCGCGCATTGAGCAGCACGTGCTGCTCCTTGAGCAGCGCAGCGCACCGCGTGGACCAATGCCAACGGCGTTCAAGATGCTTGCGCGCACCGACGGCGCGTTGATGTCGAGGTGGAGCTGCTCGATCGCCTCCATGTCGAGCTTCACGACAAGTACGCCTGGTCGCGCGCAAAGACCTCTTTGATGTGCACGCGATCTCGCCGAGCGTCGTCTTCTCGATCTGGCCTTTCACAATGCGCGCCGAGCGCTCGTCGGTCTTGCACACGAGCGCCGCGGTGATGATCGGCGTGCTGATGTTCTTCGACGCGTTGATGATCTCTTTCAGGCGCGGGACACCGAGCGTGACGTTCATGCTCGCAACGCCGGCAAAGTGGAACGTCTTGAGCGTCATCTGCGTGCCGGGCTCCGAGATCGACTGCGCGCCGATCGCACCCACAGCCTCGCCTGGCTCCATGCGCGCGCGGTGGTACTTGTACAGCGACACCTCCAAGAGCTTTTCAATCTGCTGCGCCGTGATGCGGCACGCGTTGTGCGATAGGAGCCACGCCGCCTCCTCTTTCTCAGGCTGTCCCGTCGACCGCCGCGCGCTCGCGCCACTTGGCCATCGCCGCCTTGGTCTTGAACTTGTCCTTCTCCCACGCCGGCAAGCCGATGTGGTGCAGTCCCTTGCGCTTGTACGTTGTCGTGTCCAAGCCAATGAGCGCATCGTCGTCGTCGTCGTCATTGTCCATGTCGACGTCCGCAGTCGCAGGCGTCTCGGCCTTGACGAGGCGCTTGCGGCCAGGCGCGACCTTGCTCGCCGTCACCTTCTCAAGCTTGGTCGAGACCTTGGCCTTTGTCTCGACCTTGACGCTCGCGTCGTCGCGCTTCACGGCGCGGTGCGCCACGCTTCGGCGTCAAACGCCTCGTCGAGCTTCTCTGCGTACGTGCGCATGGTCTTGTCCATCGAGTCGATGCCCGTGACCGTGCGCTTGGACGCAATGTCCGTCGCGAGCGAGCCGAGGAACTCCTCGATCTCAATGAGGAACTTGCGACCGTCGGAGGATCGCCTGGAACTCCTTGCGCTGCACGTTCTTTTCGACCTGGCGGATCTCAAACGGCAGAGCGATGGCGACTCGCGGTCCGGCAGCGTGCTCCGGATGTGCTGGAGCAGCGCTGAAAGTCCACAGGTCGGTCGTCGCCTTCCATGTACGCAGGGTTGAGCCCGTCGTCGCCGTACGTGAACTGCACGACCGAGCCCTCCGAGTTGCGCACGGTCTGGTCGTACTGGCACGACAGGTCCTCGAGCGCTTTCATGAGCCGACGCGCCATGTACCCAGTCTCGGCGTCTTGACTGCCGTGTCAACGAGACCTTCGCGACCGCCCATGGTGTGGAAGAAGAACTCGGTCGCAGTCAAGCCGCTGTAGAACGAGTTCGCGACAAAGCCCTTTGCAGCGGCGTGGAGCGCATGCGGCAGGAAGTGCGGCAGCGTGCGGTTCACAAAGCCCTCGGGCACGCGCTTGCCACCGACCGACTGCTGCCAACGCACGCCATCATCTGTGAGATGTTGCGCACTGCCTTTGATCCGCACTCGGCCATGATGCGCGGGTTGTTGTGGAACGGCAGCGACCGCATGCACTCGGCACCAGCGGTCTCACGGAGCTTCCGAGCAAGCCGTTCAGCTCGCTCTCGAGCGACTGGATCGGGTTACACCCGGCTTGAGCGACAGCTTGCCGCGCGGTACTCCTCAATCGCAGTGTTCGCGCCGCGTAGCCGTCGTTCAAGAGCACGCGCTTCTTCTCGCGAGCTCGTCGGACGGTGTGACGACGTCGTCAATGCCGATCGAGAAGCCTTGAAGTTCCCGAGCCAGCGCGCGCAGAGCTTCGCGAGGCGGTTCATGCACCGCGCAGCTTCGTGCGGACCGTGGTCGCGAATGAGCACGTAGAACAGCCCCTGCTTGCTCCCGTCGCCGAGCGTCTTCTTGCCCAAGTTGCCGCAGAGGAGCTCGCTGTTGCGAACACGACGTAGCCGTCTTTCCAGCACATGACGTTGTTCCGCGTGTAGTTGCGCTCCTTGAGCTCGAGGTTCACAAGGACGTTCGTCGCTGCGTTTGGTTTGATGAGCATGCTAATGACCTGTTGCCGTCCAGAGCCGCATGGCAAGATGATCGCTGGCGGCGGCAAGTCGACGTGGTCGAGTGCGTCGCCCATGATCGCAATCACTTGGCAGAACTGTCGCGGTTGAAGAACACGTTCTTCTGCGTGAGCAGGTACGACGCCGTGAGGAAGTCCTGCGTCGCAGCGACGAGCGGCTCGCCATTGCGCGGCGTGATCAAGTTTTGCTCAACGCCCATGAGCGTGATCGCCTCGTCGGCCTCTTCCGTCTGCGGCAAGTGCATGTTCATCTCTCGTCGCCGTCAAAGTCGGCGTTGTACGGCGAGCAGACGCACTCGTTGAAGCGGAACGTGCGCCACGGCATGACCTTCACGCGGTGCGACATGATCGACATCTTGTGCAGCGACGGCTGCCGGTTGAACAGCACAATGTCGCCGTCTCCATGTGGCGCTCGACAATGTCGCCGATCTTGAGCTCATCGGCCAAGCTCGCGCGGTCACCGTAGAGCAAGTTCTTGGTGAACTTTTGACCGTCGATCTTGATCACGTTCGCGCCAGGGTGGACGTTCGGACCGTTCACGACGCACTTGCGGAGCTTCTCAATGTTGTACCGCGTGACTTTCTCCGGGTACGTCATCGTCTTCGCCACGTGCTCGGGCACGCCGACTTGGTCAATGCGCAAGTTTGGGTCCGGTGAAATGACCGTGCGGCCAGAGAAGTCGACGCGCTTGCCCGAGAGGTTCCCGCGGAAGCGGCCTTGCTTGCCTTTGAGGCGCTGGCAAAGCCCGCGGATGCCGCTCTTCGAGCCTGGGAGCTTGACAAGCCCTGGTGTGTCGCCGTTGATGAGCTGCGCGACTTGGATCTGGAGAAAGTCCCAGTCCTCCATCACCATCTTGAGCGACGCGCCCTTCTCGAGCGCCGCGCGGAGCGCAAAGTTGACTTGCACGATCTCCTGGAGCTTGACCGTGATGTCGTCTTCGTTGCTCCCAGTGCCGCCGTCCATGGCCACCGACGGTCGGATGCACACGGGCGGGACGAGGACCGAGTTGAGAATGAGCTTCTCGGGACGTCCGCCAATCGCGTCGACCCAGAGGAGCTCGCAGTCTTGGTCTGGGATCTGCTGGAAGAGCTCGAGGACCTTGAGCGGACTCAAGTCCTCTTGGGCTTTCGACAAGTGCAGCCCAACGTCCGGGTTCAGCGCTTGCGCCTCAGAGAACTGCGCGACAAGACGTTCCGCAGGTCGTGCGCGGCCTTTGCGCGGTACTTCTCGTGCACGAGCTTGAGCGTCGTGCTCGTGACTTTGCGGACCGTGCCGTTGATGCCGTGCAGTACGGACACTTGACGGTCTTCTTGCACAGCGCCGAGATCTTCTTGCGCAAGCCAATGAGCCGCAAGACGTCGGCGCGCGGGTCGCGCATGCGGCGCAAGAACGCCTCGCGCTCGTGCGGCGGCAGGAGCACGCGACTGCACTCTTTGCAGATGTTCTGCAGGATCTCTGTGATCGCTTTGAAGTACCCGATGTGGAACACTGGGAGCTCGAGCTACCGCCATAGCACAAGCGCTGTGAGTCGTCGACTGGCTGTCGTTCAGAGCGCTAGATGGATGGCAAGAGGTCGTACCTTGATGTAGCCAAAGTGACCGACGCAGTCTGCCAAGCGCAAGTTGCACGTCTAAAGGTACACGCACGCAACCGTGTCAGTCGCTGGAGTCATGGCCACGCAGTCTGAATGGACAGGAGGACGTACGTCGCACGTGTCTTTCTTGTTCGAGACACCGAGGCGCTTGTCGAGCACGCCGTCGAGCGCTGGCTCGCGCGACGGCATCTTGAATAGGTCTCTACGAGGCACAGCGTACGTCGTGATGTGGAGCAGAAGATGGTGGTGAGTACATTGGACGGACGCTTGTGTGAGACGCACAAGACGAGTGAATGAGCGACGTACTTGGAGTGGATGCGCAGCTCGACATGCGCATCATGTCGATCTCCGAGAGCAGACCAAAGTTGAGGTGGCTGATCTTCGCAGGCCGGTCGTTCTCGAGCACAAACTGCTTCACGAGCGGGTTGCGACGCTCGGCGCGCACGCCATTCGCGCCATTGCCGCCGCCGAACCGGTGGACTCTGCATCGCTCACACACACACACACACACGCTCGAGTGTGTTGTCACTAGATGCTCGTGACGTCGTCTCACGCAAGCAGCGCTGTCGAATGCCGTCGGTCGCTGTCGTCGATCGATTAAGCCGCTCGGTGTGCCGCTTTGCTTTGGCTGTGGTTTGCTGGTGGCGAGGAACCATTAACGCCATACAACTATGCAATTCGAGTATTGCTCATATGTTGAATACTTTGATGTAGAATTACTTTTGATCATTTGTGTTGTATACAACAATGTATCCATTTACTTTGCGCAAGTGTAAAGGCAACTTCCAAGCAACACAAGCTGATCAGCAAGAGCAGTAACATGGGGCGAGGCGAGTACTACCGCAACAAGTACGGCAACGGCGGTCGCGGCGGTCGTGGTCGCAGCGACGGCAGTAGCGACAGTGCGCGCGGCGCTTCGCCATCGGGTCCTCGCTACAACGGTGGCAATAGCGGCGGCCGAGGTCGCGGACGAGGAGGCTGGCGCGGCAATCACTCGGACGGAGCATCCGCACCGTCGACTGCGACTGCGCATGCGCTCACGTGGCAGCAGCTCGGCAACATCCTCCAGGACATCCACAACCGCAGTTACAGCGCCTATCACGACCTTGAGCGCGTGTTTGCGTTCGTCAGCGACAACGGCTTGCGCTTTCGCCTCGCGTTCGACCACATCCAAGGCGATCCGTACGCGAGTCCGTCGCGCGCACACGTGCAAGTCGAATCCGCTGCTGCTGGCTTTGCGTCCGAGATGTACGCCACGCCGATTTGCAACGTCGCGCTCTGCGACTACCTCACGCGCACGTTTGCAGCAAGTGCCAAGAGCGCTGGCGCCGACGCCAAGACAGGTGCGTCTGCTGGTATGGGCTTCGTCATAGATCGCGTACAAGCGACAACGTGCTGACACGACCGCCATTGGTTCGACTGCTCTACCCGCCGTCATGCAGTGAGCGACTCGTACCATGGCGCAAAGGGCGGCGACATCTCGATCGATGCGCCTGGGCAGCACGTGATCGAGCGGTCGTCAGTCATGGTGCTGCCAGACGGCACCGTCGAAGCGCGATTCAACATCAACTTGCCAGCACGCGGGCGCAGCATCTGCGGCGACTGGGCGTACACGATCCTCGTCGAGACGCTCCCGACGCTCGTCGAGCGCGCGCTCGTGCTCTCGAGCCTCGATGCGAGTCACCTCTGGAGCCACATCCGGTCCGTCGAAGACCAAGAGCAGCTCCGCGGTCTCTTGAAAGGTGCCAACCTGGTCGCCTTCATCCGCGACGGCGCGATTCTCCCACGTCAGGTACTCCTGAGCGTCTTGTACTCTGATGGACGAGCCTAACTAGACTCGTGGAACTCACACAGGCGCTTGTGTAGTCTGGCGCGTCGGACCTGCCGCTGAGCAACGACACTGCGATCGCGTTCACGTCGCCACCGACGCTCGCGACGTCGTTCACGCTCCAACACACTGGCGTCGTCACGGGCATGGGCATCCCTGCTGGTGTCACGCTCTTTGTCGGCGGCGGCTTCCACGGCAAGTCGACCGTGTTGAAAGCACTCGAAGTCGGCGTGTACAACCACGTCCCAGGCGACGGCCGCGAGTTCGTCGTGACTGACGCCCACGCTGTCAAGATCCGGTCGGAAGACGCGCGGAGCGTGACGTGCACCGACATCAGCGCGTTCATCCGCAACCTCCCGTTCGAGCACGACACGACGCAGTTCACGACAGCTGATGCGTCTGGGAGCACATCGCAGGCTGCGAACATTGTCGAAGCGCTCGAAGTCGGTGCGACGACGCTGCTCATTGACGAAGACACGTGCGCGACGAACTTGATGATCCGCGACACAAAGATGCAGCAGCTCGTCGCACGAGCAAAGGAGCCGATCACGCCGTTCATTACGAACGTCCGCGCGCTGTACGAGACGCACGGTGTGTCGGCTGTGCTCGTGATTGGCGGCGCCGGCGACTACTTTGCAGTCGCGGACCACGTGATCATGATGGACACGTACGCGCCGCGGGACGTCACTGCCGAGGCAAAAGCGATCGCAGCGCAACATGGCGGCGAGGCGATCGAGCAGGACGCAGTGTTCCCGACCGTGCGTGCGCGCATTCCACTCGCTCGCGGCTTTGACGTCAGTGGCAAAGTCGTAGCACGTGGACTCGGACGGATCCAGTACGGCGAGGTGCGTTCATGTGATGGCGTCGTCGGTAGAGACTGCGAAGAAGACGCCAGTCGATGGCGACGACAGCACTGACGCGTGATGCGTGGTCGTGGAACTGCGTGGTAGGTCGACTTGGACCTGAGCGCTGTCGAGCAGATCGTCGAGCCGAGCCAAGTGCGCGCGATCGCCGACGCGATGCTCACGATGCGCAGCTGGATGGACGGCAAGCGCACGCTCTCGGTGCGTCCTGTCGATCGCTCTGTGAGATGCCAAGTACAGCTATTTGACACTTGCTGACGTGATGTCTGGTGCAGGATGTGCTCGATATGCTCGAGCGCGAGTTCGATCGCGCTGGGTCGCTCGATAGCATCAGTGCGCGCCGCAAGACGGGCTTCTACACTCGCCCACGACGCTTTGAGGTGCGTATTGCGAGGCGACGCTGACCTTGATACTAGATGAGCGTGTGTGGACCAACGAGAGACTCATGCGTGTCGTATGTGTGTGTCTGTAGCTCGCAGCAGCGATCAACCGCTTGCGCACAGCGACGATCACGCAATAGAGAGCGACTCGCATCACTCGCATCGCCCGATGTCTAGCAGAGCTAGTCGAGAGAAGGAACGTTGTGTTCGAGCCTTTGCTCTCATGTGACGATACTGCTGATACTGGTCGGACTAGGAGACCGACGCTGTGTCCTTCAACTGCTGGCACTGATGACCCGCACGGGCGACTTCGTACAGTGTGATCACCTCTGATCGCTATCGTACATGCAACGAGCAAGGACCCTACGTTGTCCACACTATTGAAACCATGTGGCTCATGCTGGAGCTCACATGGCGCCTGGTTTTGGTCGCATCGGGTGACGTCTGCTGTGGCTCATGGTCGGATCTAGGGTCTGTTAGAAGCTAGCAACACTTGGCAAGCTTGGGTACATCCTGGAAAGAACGCGCGGGAGGCACGACGCACGCCAGGAGAGAACGACTCTGAGCTCCCGTTCATTTGCGGATCCCACGACGACAACGCAAAGCAACCTCGCAACAAGCTCGTGTACCACGAAGAGCACTTCCATCGCCATGGACAAGAACAGCAACTGCCACGCGATTTACATCATCGAGATCCCGGTTGGCGTCAGCGTCGAAGGCGTCGGACCGAGTGACGGCTTCCGCGTGGTACAGGTTGGGAAAGCGTCACCAAGTGCAGAGCAAGACCCCAAGAAGGTCAAGAAGAGCAAGGCCAAGAAGAGCAAGGTCAAGAAGAGCAGCAGCAAGAAGAGCGCTCCAAGCACATCCGAACAAAGCGCATCAAGCACCACTGACCCTGAAACAAGCACGCCCATCACCGGGATACCCCGGTTGAGAGGACGAATGTACGAGCACTGCTATGCCTGGCACTACGCAACAGGGATGATGGCCACGTTCTCCACAGCCAAGGATGAAGACTACGAGGTCGTTCCCATCAAGCAGCTCGACGGCATCGTGGGCATCATCGTTCGACCTGCGGGCGACAAGATCACGAAGACGGAGAAGCATGTGCGCGAAAAAGTCGGCGTGAAGTTGAGCAAGGAGCTGACGAAGACGCTCCTCACTCAAGAATTCAAGTCGGACCGGCTGAAGAAATCGATACTCGAGCAGGGTCGCCACTTCTCCCTCACGGAGCTCCGATTGGTGTCCACGAACGAGGTGCGTTGGCTGCTGCTGCTTGTCACTGCAGGTGCTCGAAGTTGCGGCGCTAACTCGCTTTCGCTCTTGCCAAAGCTGAAGCTGCTCAGGGGCTTCTTTCGAGAGACGTGGAACCAACAACGTCAACCAGTTGAGCTGCCCACGTTTGAGGCGTTCGCCGACTCGCTCGCGAGAACAACGCTCGTCAACAAGAACTTGACGCTTTCGTGCACGTACATTGACCGCCCGCCGTCGAAGCGTGAGGGCGGAAAGAGAAGCGACCCCATCAAAGTGGCAGCAAAGCACACAGTGTTGCTCGTCACAGAACTGAGCAAATACGAGCGTCTCCTGCAAGCTTGTGGGCAACTGAGCCTCGAAGACGCGGACGAAGATGCAGCGGAGTCGAAGCCAGTGCCTGCGCCGACACCGTCTACGAGATCAAGCGCGGTTGAAGAGAATGCAGGACCGGATGCAGAGGCACAAGCAAAGGAGTCACAAGAGAAGGCAACGGAAAAGGCGAATGCAGTGGTGAAGGTCGCGGGCGCAGATGCGAAGAAGGCACCGGCACAGGCGAATGCAGAGCCTAAGGCCCCGGACGCATGTGTGAACCAGGAGCCGGAACCGGAAGCGAGGGTGGAACCGAAGGCGGAAGCGATGTAGATGCTAAGGTAAGGCAGAGTTGATGGCGACGGCGATGAAGGTAGCTAGCTGGTCAGATGAAGACCAGGGATGCATAACAACAATGTTCAACTGCATGGTGTGTTTTGTACTTTGCCGTCTCCTCCTGCTGCTACTCGATCGCTAAGTGCGTGTGGGTCTTGAGATCGCTACTCTCCAAGCAAGAGGACACTGATCACAGAGCTGCTGCTGCCTCTCCTGCTGCTACACAAGACTCCGCCTCGATGCTCGACGAGCTCGAAGACATGCGCAACGTGAAGCATGAAGCAGAGGAGCTGGTGGAACACTGGCCGCACGTCGCCGTACGTCCGAGGCCACTTTGCGTGGCTAAAGTACGCGCTGAGCGTCTCTTGTGCGTCGTGCGACAGTGTCAGTGGCGACTGCACGCGCTGGAGCTGCTCGCTGAGCGCAACTGGGTCGGCGAGGAACGCACACGCAGTGCTCCAGCTCGACGCGCCGATAGTCTCGCCTGGTCGTCGCCACGAACGCTCGGGCTCGAGCACCACGCGCGTCGCTTCGACAAGGAGCGCTTCTGTCACGAGGTACGCCTCAAAGCTCCGCGGATCGTCAGGCGCGATGTCGATAGCCGTCGTATCGTCAATAGCACCGATGTCACTGCCGCTGTTGTTGGTCGGATGGATCGGCTCTTGCGTCGCAATGTGGGCTGCAGTGGACGCGAGTGCATCAAGTGCTTCGGCAATGTCCTGGTCTCGCCAGCGCCGCTCATGAGCAGTCGAGTCGTCGTGCCACGGACTCGACGCACTTGCGCGTGCGTCGGCGATCACCATCGTGTGAAAGCGCAGCCCGTCGTGCGCGTCTTCGTCTGGATAGAGCTGCGCATGGAGCTCGTGGACAAAGTCGTTCGCAGCTGCTGCGGTCGTCCCGCAGTCGGCGTTGTAGAGCACGACGATGCGCTCGAGATCAATCGCTTGCCGCAGTTCGTCGAGAGCTAACAGCGCCGCGCCACTATGATCACCACTGCTGCTTACGACGCTCATGTCGATGCACGAGAACGAGTAGCCGAGGAGCTGGAGCAGTCCAGCAGCCGCAGCGGTGGTGTACCAGTGGAGGGCGACGACAATCGGCGTCGCGAGTGCGCCGCAGATGCAGCAGTGGCCGTGGTAGTCGATCGTAGGAGCTTGCGTCTGCGTTGCGTCTGTGAGTGTCAGCGCGCGGATCGCAGCGAGCCGAGCGCTCTGGATCGCGACGCACGACGCACACGCTGCACTTGATAGCGACGACCCAATCGAGTAGCGATGCTGTTTGCCGGCGACACTGTCGTTTGGCATCTCAATGCGGACGCTTGTGTCACAGACGTCGCAAGTGGCCGCGAGTGCGATTGGCAGCACCTGCCGTGCACCATGTGCGCAGCGCACGTACTCGGAGAGACTGATCCGGAGCGACTGCTTCGCACCGAGCGTGCCGTCTCGACTTGACACTTGCGCGAGCTCCAGCAAGAGCGAGGAGCGGAACTCGGTCTTTTGCTGCACGAGCGAGAGCGTCGCGACGTAGAACGCGCGGCCGATGCGGTACCCAACCTTCCCAACCCGGAGCACGCGCACGTACTTTGCGAGCTTGTCGAGCCACGCTGACGCTATAGATGCAGCAGGTGCATGTGTGTCTGTTGCGATAGCAGAAGCGTACGCGCGCATGTCGATCGACGCAACGAGGTCGCTGAACGCAGACGCTGGGAGCTGCACGCCGTACGGGTTCACGTCGCGCTTGCGCAATGTCAAGCGCATTGGTGCTGTCTCTGTGGCTTCGTGTGTCTCTACCCTCTCTGACGATGGTGCGTTCACCTCGACGACGTACTCGGTCGGCGATGCGTCAAAGACGTGAACAAGCGCCGGTGCTCCGTCGTGGCGCAGACGCACTTCGCCAGAGTAGACTCGCGTCTCGTGCTGACTCGTAGCCTGTGCATCGACCGTGTTGTCTCTGGCAGTGAGTCTGTGCTTCCAGACCACAGCACTGTCGTCGGTATCGTCACCACGATGCTGGAGCGTCAGTGCACTTGCTAGCACGAGCTCCGCGGCAGTCACAGCGCGCTCGAGACAGCTCGCGTCTTGTCCGCGCCGCAAGTCGCTCACGACAAAGTGCACGACCTTTGTGTGCGCGTCTGGCCGCATGTACGCGGCGACGAGGTAAGCGCCGCGCTCGCCACACTCGGTCGCAAGCCGCACGCCTTCTTTGTGGACGCACACGACAGAGTCGTACTCGCGCACGCGCAGTGGCGGCGGACACGGTGGACCTGACCAGACGAGTCGAAAGCGCCGGATGCGCTTCTCGTAGACCAAGCAGAGCCACTTGCAGAACGCTCGGACGCCATCGAGCGAGCGACCGTACCCGAGTGTGCGGTACTCGCGCGTCGAGAGCGTGAGCGCGTACGTCGTCGACGCCACTGGATCGTACGCGACGACGCGGACGCCGTCCGGGTCGTACCCACGCGCACGGTGCTCAAAGACCGCGATACGGAGCGTCTTGCCGCTGAGCTGTTGCACGCCTGCAAAGATCGGGACGCGAGCGAGCCGAGCGAGACGGAGTCGGAGCTCTCTGCGTCGCTGGGTCTTGCGATCCAAACGCTCGAGCGCACTCGCGAGCTCGTCAGCAGCACGCATGGCAATGTTCTCGGCTCGTCGGCGATCGAGCTCTTGTGCTGCCGCAGCGACTGCGCGTGCGTGCTCTGCGTGTCGGTGCTCGCGCGCTTGGATCGCAAGCGAGCGCTTGTGCTCCAGTGCGCTGTCGACTGCCTGTGCAGAGGCAGCAGCGAGGTCGCTGCTTGGCAGAGCGTGTGCAGCGATGCGCGCAATCGCATGGACATCGTCGCCGTTGCGATCCATACTCGATCGCCTCGACGTTGCGTCTGAAGTTGTGTCGCTCGAGTCAATGCTACGCTTGCGATGGGACTGCGCGCGAGTCTTGCTCTTGGCTGCGAGCTTGGACGAGCGCGCGAGCGTCTTGTGCCGAATGGCGCTGCGTCGCTCTGCGTCTTCGCGCAGCTTTTGGCTCTGCCGCTCCGCTCGCAGTCGCTCCTGGATGAGCATCCAGCCACACAGCCAGAGGCGTCAGTCTTCGACACACTCGCATTGCTCTATCGTTGCGCTGTTGTCTTCGAGACGGTCGATACCTTCTCTTGCACCAAAGCACCAAGGCGAGTGCGGAGCTGCGCGACGCGGTCTTTCGACTGACGGATGCTAACCGCAAGTGCTTGCTCGCGTGTCGAGAGCTCGGCTGAGAGCTCAGCACTGACGCGCATCGAGGCTTTGTACAAGTGCTCGCGCCGCTGCCTACGAGCGATTGGAGCAATGATGACGTGCAGTGGAGTTCATGAGCGCCACTACACGCTCTCTCTCTCACACACACATATGGTGGAGATACGCACAGCGCACCACACGCGATGGTCTTGTGTCGCGTCGCGTTCTTGTGTCTTCAGTGTCCAGCGAGTCTACCAGACGCCCATTCGCAGTCCACAAGAGAGAGCAAACGAGAACGGACATGAGCACGCGTCCTTGCGACTCGCACACGTCTGCACCACTCACACACCTGGTTCGCGAGGTCTTCGAGTCCGAGCAGCACTTGCGCGCGCTCGCGCTCGTAAAGTGCACACTGCGCTTCGAGGTGCCTGCACGCGTGTCATGATCCACAGAGTCGTCGTTGAGCGTTCAGTCGAAGCGACCTTGCTTCAGCACAACATACACGCAGCAGGCATCGATCGACCGTACTTGATCTGCGTCTGGAGCGCTGCGACTTCGTCGTACACGGTCGCGAACTGCACTTCATTGTGCGGCAGTTCTCGGTCGCTACTCCCCGCGTCTCGACACGCTGTGCTTGCTGCTGCGGTCAACGAGAGGTACTGTCGAATCGCCCGTAGAGATCGAGCGCGACCATGGAACGCTTCTTCATCCAGCAGCACGCGCTGAGCTGCACTGATGCGTGCGCCGTCGACCACGTCGTCCTCTGGCAAGATGCTTGCAAGCGGCTTTGTGAGCGCTGGTGGCGGCGGCAACGCACGTGGCTTTGCCGTCGTCTTGCCTCGCACACCATTGACGCTGTTTGATCCACTGCTCTGGTTGCTGCTGGTCGTAAGAGCTGCTGCTCCTGTGTGTGGCTGCACCTGTCGCCGCTTGCCGCTTGTTGTCCAGAAGTGCAGCGACCGAGCGCTGTGCACGGCTCGATCGAGCGCGTCGCTCATGACGTCGTCCAGTGCGCCGCGCACGACGAACGGATTGCGCGTCAAGCGAAAGCCGAGCCACTCGACGAGGTCGACTGATGTGTCGAGCGCATCGAGGTCTTCGCACATGAGCAGCAAGTAGCTCCCACTGCTACTCTCGCTGCGGTACTCAAACGGCTGCGGCTTGCCTTGATGCACGACGCGGCGCCATGTCTGCACGGCTTCGACGACTGCCACGGACGCAGCGCGCACGAGCAGCAGCCAGTCGCCTAGCACGTGCATCTCTTTGCCTTGTGGTATCCGCACGCGCGCTGCTTTCGGTAGCGCGCTAGTGCGCGTCTTGGACGAGCTTGTGTGGTTGTGTGTCACCAATGTGCGCTTCGCTCCTGAACTGGACTGTAGTGCACGTTGCTTGGCGATCGAGGCAGCTGCAGCAGCAGCAGCGAGTGGTGTTGCTGATCCAGACTGTTGTCCGCGGAGGTCGCGCATCACAGTGTCAAGGAGTGCAAAGAGCTGGCGTTTGTACTCCTCGCGCACAGCGATGCTGCTCTGCACTGCGATCTCGGCTTCTTGCGCTGTCGTGCTTGCGGCATTCGTGTCGTCGTCGTTGTTGCTCGGGTCACTGAGTTGTGTCATCGCGGGTAAAGCAGCACGCTCTCGGTCGTACACATACAGAAGAACTGCACGAGAACCAGGTCAAGAGCGATTGATCGTGCGTGTGTGCGCTAGCTTACGCCTTGTGCAAGCCCGCGCTTGTTGCCTCGTCGACACGGACGTCCGTCCATGGTTCCCTCTGACTGTTGTTGTTGTATTGGTGGCTCTCTGGAAGAGCAGATGACTGTCGACTGTCGAGCGCGACCTTTCATGACCAATCTAGCTCAAGTATGAGTGCACTGCCTGAGAGTGGAGTGATCAAGAGGCAAGAGGCATGTGTAGGCGCTGCCAACTCGTGCATCTTGTCACGGACGTTCAAGACTGCAGCGACAATCACGCTCCCTTTGACGTGCAGAGCGCAACATCCAGGAGAAGTTGACAAACAAGAAACACAGTGACAGGAGCATGAGATACAACGTCGAAGACGAATGCATCGCTCGCTCAAAGCTGGGCTTGAAACTCAAGTGATCCCCACCACACTGTCGTGCAACGAGGAAATGATGCTCTTTGGTGCTCTGTGATCGAGACGCTGACTGAAGGCTCGCATGTCTGCTAGTCTAGTCTTGCTCATCTAGCTCGTCAAAGGTGAGACACAAGCAACAGAGAGATAGGAGCAGAGCAGTCGCGACTAGGCAAGACAAGCGAGGAGATAGCAGCATCTACAAGGCAAAAGCAAGCAAGGAGCTCAGGAAGCACAGGATCGATGTTGAGCTCAAGCACGAGCACGAGCACAAGCTCCAGTACAGGCATGATCTAGATCTAGCTAGCGCCATCAGTCGGTCGAGAGGCAAGGAGGGTAAACGAATCGAGCAAGCTCGACTTGCACACAAACAAACACACAAACAAACCAACAAGCAAGCAAATCAACACAGCAAAAGAATCGCGGGAATCAAACAGACGAGCAACCAATCGAACAAACAAACGAACAAACAACAAAGCGATCAATCGAGCGATCGATCAATTGAGACTTGAACTCGGCTGTTGCAGCAAACGAGCCAAGCAATCGGCAAACGCACAAGGCAATGAAATGACCAATGCGTGTGGTCAACACCACATTGGTTTGAAAGTGCCTCGTTTGCGAGCAAATCGGGCTCGTTTGACAGTTTTGAACTCGACTGAACTCCACAAAGTGTCGCTCTTAGATTTTGTGTTTGTGTGTTTTGTGTTTGTGAGTTGTGTTGTGTTGGTTTGTTTAGAATGCGTTGGTTTCGTTGTGTTGGTTGTGTTCAGATGTGTGGTTGGCTGGTTTGAATTGAACGGAGCCTTCAAACGAAACCAAACAAGAAAACAAGTCAAGACGAACAAAGCAAGAACGAGCAAGAGCAGTACTGTCGCGACTCGTCGAGTTTGTGTGCGCTTCAGCTGTGTGTGTATCAAATCAACAAGCAAATCAACCAACAAAACCAACAACCAACAACCACGCTTGATGTGATATGAAAGGAGCCATGCTGATCAACTGGGAGAAGAAGGCAACCACTTGAACACACACAACGAGAGGAGCAAACGAGCGAGCAAGTGAAGCAACAGAAGCAAGGCGGAGCGATGAGCGGGAACAGTGATAGCAGTCGCACGACACAACACAGAGGCAGACGCGTGAGTGTGAGTGTGAGTGCTTGACGAGCTCGCAACAACAGCAAGAGCTCTTCCCGATCATCCTCCGTATCACTCGCTCGCTCGCTTGCTCGTTTCAATGTTGGTCCGTCGACTCCAGTCAAAGTCAGCGAGATGCCAAGACATGCCTTCTTGACCCTCGACACTCGCTTTGGCTCTACATCACTCAGTGTTGCTCAATGTTGCTCCAGTCTCAGTGCCAAGCTTGCTAGCAGTGAGTGCGAGTCCGACCTTGTCTTCGCTTGCCTCGCCTCGCATTGCCTCTCTCACTCTCTTGCTCTCTTGCTCTCTTGCTCGACAAACATCTCGCACCATCGATCGACTGATCTTTGGCTGGCTCGTTCACGGGACAACACTCACACATGCACGCAGGCACTTTGCACACTCGAGCAAGAGCAAGAGCAACAACGACGCAAAGCTACTCCAATGCTCACACTCACACTCACACTCACACTCACACTCACTCTCACACTCGAACCATCGCAAGATCAAGTTTGCGATCGCGATATACACGACCTGGCTGTCGACAAAGAGGAGCGCCAGTGTGTGCACATGTGCAACGCCATCACAACACACACAAGCACGACACGCACATGAGGACTTGAGCGCCAGGTCTTGCGCGTCCAAGTGTCTGACAGTCAGTCAGTCGGTCGTGTCCAGTCTTCATTCATCCCTCCACCTGCTTCGTCAGTCGCTCTCACACTGCGCTAAAGACAGAGAGAGAAGAGAGCTGGTCACACACGTATGTACGTACATGCGAGCGGCAAGTAAACGCGCTCGCTCTCGAGCGGATCAGGTCAAGACACTCACTGTTGCGACTATCGATGGATCCTCAGGCTGCAGCATGCCACTGCTCTCGGCACTCGACGACTGACTCTGGAGCCGACTCGATTGAGTCGAATCGATGAGTGGATCGATCGTGCACAGACAGAGGCTGCACGAACCGAGTGTGAGTGTTCAGGACAAATGACAAATGGCCAAGACAAGGACATGGTGCTCTGTCTAGGACGATTGTCTCGATCGAACACGCTAGAGTGTCAGTGCCATTGCGACCGAGTCGCTATCAGAAGTGGTTTGACACAGTAGTAGCAGCTCTTGCACGAAGACCTAGCAAGGCGATTCAAGCGACCAAGGAACACATGTGCGAGACCAAGTCGAGTGAGCGAGATGGAGGTGGTGCAATAGATAGATAGTTCACACGACAGACGCACGACGTCGTCCACGTGCAGTGCTACAACTCTCTCTCTCTCTCTACACATGTGCGTTCGCGGCGCCAGACGCACTTGTCGGCGACGCAGGGAGGTGCTGGAGCATGCGCACGACGTCCTCGAGGCGCAAGCTCGGGCTGCCGGCAAAGATGCGCTTGAGCAAGTTCGTGCTCGCAAAGAGGTCGTGGAGCTTGCCGTTCGCGTTCGCGATCGCAAAGCGCACGTTGCGCACCGCGAGCTTCTCCTGCATGTCCGACATGACCTGGATCGTCGTCGCGTCCATGTCGTTCATGTGGAATGCGTCGAGCACGACGCCGCGCACGCGGATGCCAATCGCCTGGAGCCGCGCGATCTCAAGCTCAATCACAACGCCCACGCGCTCACAGTTGGCAAAGTACAGCGAGCTCTCGACGCGCACGGCCACGATGTCGCCGAGGTGGTGCGCGTGCGGGTACACGTCGCGGTCGACGTAGCTCCCGTTCTCGAGCTCGCCGAGGATCGCGACCGGCGACGTCTTGGTCTTGTACATGAGCGCGAGCACGGACACGAGGATCGAGCCGATGAGACCGTCGAGCACGCCGAGCCCGAGCGTGAGCAGGAACGACAGCACCCAGACGACGAACTCGTCGCGCTTCACGCGGAACAGCCACTTGGCTTCGCGGAACTCGATGAGCGAGTAGCCCGCGACAATGATGATTGACGCAAGCGTCGCGCGCGGCAAGTAGTACAGCGTGCCGGTCATCGTGTAGAGGCAGAAGATGATGATCCCAGTCGTGATGATCGACGCGAGTTGCGTGTGCGCGTTCTGGAGGTTCACGGCCGTGCGCGACATGCCGCCGGTCGGTGGCATCGCCTGGAAGAAGCCGCAGACGATGCTCGCGGCGCCAAGGCCCGTGAGCTCCTTGTCCGTGTCAATGTCCTCACCGCGCTGGATCGCCAGGCGCTTCGACATCGCAATGCTCGAGAGGAAGACGACGATGCAGATCGTCAGCGCCTTGACGACAATGTCGCCGGCCTTGTCGCCGTCGATCACGCCGCTCGTGAAGCCGTACCAGGGCTCGAGTGGCGATGGAAAGCCGCTCGGGACGTCGCCCGTGAGCTTGAGCTTCTTCGGACCGAGCGCGTAGCCGACGATGCCGCCAAAGATGCACACGAGGAGCGGTCCGAGGTCGCACAGCGTCCGCGCCACGAAGATCAGAAACAGCAGCCACTTGGACTTGGGCAGCGCCTTGGGCGGCGCCTGCTGCTCGCGCGTCGCCTCCATGCTCACGTACTGCTGGTCCGTGAGCGAAAAGCCATGGCTGTGCACAGCTTGCGTCGGCGGCGCCGGTGGCTCGTCGTCCAGAAGGTTCGCAGACACGGGCGTGTTGACAACGAGCGGGTGCGTGTCCTGGACGTTGTCGCTCGCGGTCTTGCCTGCTGTCGCTGGCTCGGTCTCGAACAGCCGACTCACGACCGGACTCGGGAAGAAGCGCTTCTTGATGAACCGGAGCGCAAAGAGGAAGAGGATCGAGAGCGAGCCGAGCCAGAAGCTGTACTTGTTGGTCTTCTCGATGTTCTGGAAGATCTTGTAGACCGTCTGCGGCGGGTACGTCGCGTGCTCGACCTTGATCTGGAGCCAGTTCTGGACCTGCGCGAGCGCGATGAGGAAGCCACCGGCCGAGATGAAGCCGCCCATGACCGGGCGCGAGAAGAAGTCTGCGAGCTGGCTCAGGTTCAGCACGCGCACGAGCAACAGGATGCAGCCCGAGAGGAACGAGAACATGATGCCGGTCGCAATGCGCTCCTGTTCGCTCTCGATCGGGTTCAGGATCGTGCCCACGAGCAGCGCGACCTCGGAGCCGCTCGCGACCGACAGCACGGTCGACGACCCAAACAGCGCGTACACGAGTGGCGCTGTCGCTGCCGTGTACAGACCGTGGTGCGCTGGCACGTGCATGATCGTCGAGAGCGAGACCTCCTGCGGAATGAGCATCATCGCGACGGTGATGCCAGCGACAATGTCGAACTTGAGGTCGCGCTTGATCTGATACTTGGGGAGCCACTCGAGGATCGGGACATGGTGCTGCAGGCGCTGGTAGAACGTCTTCTTTGGCAGCGCAGCAAAGAGCGGTGCGAGGTGCGCCTGCGGGTGTGACGCAGTGTTTGCGTGCGTGAACGACGCGCGACTCTCGCTCGACGACGACGTCGAGTGCACGTTGCTGCGGTGCATGGTGTCTGTTGGAGCTGGCGATCACGAGAGGCTGCAAGACGTGGTGGCTGTGGTGTGTGACGATGAGAAGAGGACCAGACGACGCTTGTGTGGGGAGAGAGGGTGCTCGTGATGCGAGCAATCGCCGAGTGGACGCGGATCAAGGAGTGGCGCTGCTGCTGTTGCAGCCAGCGTGCAGCGGCGGAATGGTCACGGCGAGTATGTACGGCGAGCAGCAGGAGGAGGAGGAGGAGGATTGCGGAGCAGCTCCATGTGCGTCTGCATTCCTCTGCTGCGCCGTTTGGCTTGCTCGTTTGGCTTGCTGTCGTTTGCACTGACGTCATCTCAAGGCATACTACAGCACTGTTATCACAGTCTTGACTTGCTTCAGCCCTTCTGACCAATCACTGCTGCACAAACGTCACGTCACACTGAGCGTGTCGAGATGCGGAGTTTGCTGCAAAAGCAAACTCGCGTAAATTCTGCTCACACTTTGGTTTTGAACGAGTGCGTAGTATCGACTGCGGAGAAAACGCAGTTTGAGACAGAACAGTACGTGCATGAAATCCAATGCGCCAACGATCGCACCAATCAACAATCGATTTCAGGTCGTGTCATTTTCAATTCATATTCTCAAACCATACTCAAATCACGGTTTTCTTGACCCGCTCAAAGCGCTAATGCGATCGAATTCATTGAAAGTTGCTCCAACAAATGAGAGAAGTCCTAGCCTCTAAACACTAAACTCTCAGCTCTCAGCTCTCAGCTCTCAGCTCTCAGCTCTCAGCTCTCAGCTCTCAGCTCTCAGCTCTCAGCTCTCAGCTCTCAGCTCTCAGCTCTCAGCTCTCAGCTCTCAGCTCTCAGCTCTCAGCTCTCAGCTCTCAGCTCTCAGCTCTCAGCTCTCAGCTCTCAGCTCTCAGCTCTCAGCTCTCAGCTCTCAGCTCTCAGCTCTCAGCTCTCAGCTCTCAGCTCTCAGCTCTCCGCGCTTAGCTTTTTGGTGTTTGTTGTCTTAGAGATCGATTCGCATGAGCATTAGAGCACCACGCTCAAGCAGATCAAAAGTACACACAGGATGGCTAGAAATGCGAGATGCAAGCGACGATCTGTGCGCCGCGCACGACGAACGGATTGCGCGTCAAGCGAAAGCCGAGCCACTCGACGAGGTCGACTGATGTGTCGAGCGCATCGAGGTCTTCGCACATGAGCAGCAAGTAGCTCCCACTGCTACTCTCGCTGCGGTACTCAAACGGCTGCGGCTTGCCTTGATGCACGACGCGGCGCCATGTCTGCACGGCTTCGACGACTGCCACGGACGCAGCGCGCACGAGCAGCAGCCAGTCGCCTAGCACGTGCATCTCTTTGCCTTGTGGTATCCGCACGCGCGCTGCTTTCGGTAGCGCGCTAGTGCGCGTCTTGGACGAGCTTGTGTGGTTGTGTGTCACCAATGTGCGCTTCGCTCCTGAACTGGACTGTAGTGCACGTTGCTTGGCGATCGAGGCAGCTGCAGCAGCAGCAGCGAGTGGTGTTGCTGATCCAGACTGTTGTCCGCGGAGGTCGCGCATCACAGTGTCAAGGAGTGCAAAGAGCTGGCGTTTGTACTCCTCGCGCACAGCGATGCTGCTCTGCACTGCGATCTCGGCTTCTTGCGCTGTCGTGCTTGCGGCATTCGTGTCGTCGTCGTTGTTGCTCGGGTCACTGAGTTGTGTCATCGCGGGTAAAGCAGCACGCTCTCGGTCGTACACATACAGAAGAACTGCACGAGAACCAGGTCAAGAGCGATTGATCGTGCGTGTGTGCGCTAGCTTACGCCTTGTGCAAGCCCGCGCTTGTTGCCTCGTCGACACGGACGTCCGTCCATGGTTCCCTCTGACTGTTGTTGTTGTATTGGTGGCTCTCTGGAAGAGCAGATGACTGTCGACTGTCGAGCGCGACCTTTCATGACCAATCTAGCTCAAGTATGAGTGCACTGCCTGAGAGTGGAGTGATCAAGAGGCAAGAGGCATGTGTAGGCGCTGCCAACTCGTGCATCTTGTCACGGACGTTCAAGACTGCAGCGACAATCACGCTCCCTTTGACGTGCAGAGCGCAACATCCAGGAGAAGTTGACAAACAAGAAACACAGTGACAGGAGCATGAGATACAACGTCGAAGACGAATGCATCGCTCGCTCAAAGCTGGGCTTGAAACTCAAGTGATCCCCACCACACTGTCGTGCAACGAGGAAATGATGCTCTTTGGTGCTCTGTGATCGAGACGCTGACTGAAGGCTCGCATGTCTGCTAGTCTTGTACTTTAGACTAGCTTTACTTTTGATCGGCTTGGGCGTGGTACTCTAATGCTCATGCCACACTTGTGTGGTGCCCTTCAAACGACATCGAATCGATCTCCAAGGTAACAGCAAAGAGCTGAGAGCTGAGAGCTGAGAGCTGAGAGCTGAGAGCTGAGAGCTGAGAGCTGAGAGCTGAGAGCTGAGAGCTGAGAGCTGAGAGCTGAGAGCTGAGAGCTGAGAGCTGAGAGCTGAGAGCTGAGAGCTGAGAGCTGAGAGCTGAGAGCTGAGAGCTGAGAGCGATGAGCTGAGAGCTGAGAGCTGAGAGCTGAGAGCTGAGAGCTGAGAGCTGAGAGCTGAGAGCTGAGAGCTGAGAGCTGAGAGCTGAGAGATGAAGCTGAGAGCTGAGAGCTGAGAGCTGAGAGTGAGAGCTGAGCGCTGAGAGCTGAGAGCTGAGAGCTGAGAGCTGAGAGCTGAGAGCTGAGAGCTGAGAGCTGAGAGCTGAGAGCTGAGAGCTGAGAGCGAGAGCTGAGAGCTGAGAGCTGAGAGCTGAGAGTGAGAGCTGAGAGCTGAGAGCTGAGAGCTGAGAGCTGAGAGCTGAGAGCTGAGAGCTGAGAGCTGAGCTAGCTGAGAGCTTGGAGCTGAGAGCTGAGAGCTGAGAGCTGAGAGTGAGAGGTGAGAAGCTGAGAGCTGAGGAGAGCGAGAGCTGAGAGCTGAGAGCTGAGAGCTGAGAGTGAGGAGCCTGAGATCTGAGAGCTGAGAGTGAGAGCTAGCGAGCGAGAGCTGAGAGCTGAGAGCTGAGAGCTGAGAGCTGAGAGTTTAGTGTTTAGAGGCTAGACTTCTCTCATTTGTTGGAGCAACTTCAATGAATTCGATCGCATTAGCGCTTGAGCGGGTCAAGAAAACCGTGATTTGAGTATGGTTGAGAATATGAATTGAAAAATGACACGACCTGAATCGATTGTTGATTGGTGCGATCGTTGGGCGCATTGGATTTCATGCACGTACTGTTCTGTCTCAAACTGCGTTTTCCCTCCGCAGTCGATACTACGCACTCGTTCAAAACCAAAGTGTGAGCAGAATTTTACGCGAGTTTGCTTTTGCAGCAAACTCCGCATCTCGACACGCTCAGTGTGACGTGACGTTGTGCAGCAGTGATTGGTCAGAAGGGCTGAAGCAAGTCAAGACTGTGATAACAGTGCTGTAGTATGCCTTGAGATGACGTCAGTGCAAACGACAGCAAGCCAAACGAGCAAGCCAAACGGCGCAGCAGAGGAATGCAGACGCACATGGAGCTGCTCCGCAATCCTCCTCCTCCTCCTCCTGCTGCTCGCCGTACATACTCGCCGTGACCATTCCGCCGCTGCACGCTGGCTGCAACAGCAGCAGCGCCACTCCTTGATCCGCGTCCACTCGGCGATTGCTCGCATCACGAGCACCCTCTCTCCCCACACAAGCGTCGTCTGGTCCTCTTCTCATCGTCACACACCACAGCCACCACGTCTTGCAGCCTCTCGTGATCGCCAGCTCCAACAGACACCATGCACCGCAGCAACGTGCACTCGACGTCGTCGTCGAGCGAGAGTCGCGCGTCGTTCACGCACGCAAACACTGCGTCACACCCGCAGGCGCACCTCGCACCGCTCTTTGCTGCGCTGCCAAAGAAGACGTTCTACCAGCGCCTGCAGCACCATGTCCCGATCCTCGAGTGGCTCCCCAAGTATCAGATCAAGCGCGACCTCAAGTTCGACATTGTCGCTGGCATCACCGTCGCGATGATGCTCATTCCGCAGGAGGTCTCGCTCTCGACGATCATGCACGTGCCAGCGCACCACGGTCTGTACACGGCAGCGACAGCGCCACTCGTGTACGCGCTGTTTGGGTCGTCGACCGTGCTGTCGGTCGCGAGCGGCTCCGAGGTCGCGCTGCTCGTGGGCACGATCCTGAACCCGATCGAGAGCGAACAGGAGCGCATTGCGACCGGCATCATGTTCTCGTTCCTCTCGGGCTGCATCCTGTTGCTCGTGCGCGTGCTGAACCTGAGCCAGCTCGCAGACTTCTTCTCGCGCCCGGTCATGGGCGGCTTCATCTCGGCCGGTGGCTTCCTCATCGCGCTCGCGCAGGTCCAGAACTGGCTCCAGATCAAGGTCGAGCACGCGACGTACCCGCCGCAGACGGTCTACAAGATCTTCCAGAACATCGAGAAGACCAACAAGTACAGCTTCTGGCTCGGCTCGCTCTCGATCCTCTTCCTCTTTGCGCTCCGGTTCATCAAGAAGCGCTTCTTCCCGAGTCCGGTCGTGAGTCGGCTGTTCGAGACCGAGCCAGCGACAGCAGGCAAGACCGCGAGCGACAACGTCCAGGACACGCACCCGCTCGTTGTCAACACGCCCGTGTCTGCGAACCTTCTGGACGACGAGCCACCGGCGCCGCCGACGCAAGCTGTGCACAGCCATGGCTTTTCGCTCACGGACCAGCAGTACGTGAGCATGGAGGCGACGCGCGAGCAGCAGGCGCCGCCCAAGGCGCTGCCCAAGTCCAAGTGGCTGCTGTTTCTGATCTTCGTGGCGCGGACGCTGTGCGACCTCGGACCGCTCCTCGTGTGCATCTTTGGCGGCATCGTCGGCTACGCGCTCGGTCCGAAGAAGCTCAAGCTCACGGGCGACGTCCCGAGCGGCTTTCCATCGCCACTCGAGCCCTGGTACGGCTTCACGAGCGGCGTGATCGACGGCGACAAGGCCGGCGACATTGTCGTCAAGGCGCTGACGATCTGCATCGTCGTCTTCCTCTCGAGCATTGCGATGTCGAAGCGCCTGGCGATCCAGCGCGGTGAGGACATTGACACGGACAAGGAGCTCACGGGCCTTGGCGCCGCGAGCATCGTCTGCGGCTTCTTCCAGGCGATGCCACCGACCGGCGGCATGTCGCGCACGGCCGTGAACCTCCAGAACGCGCACACGCAACTCGCGTCGATCATCACGACTGGGATCATCATCTTCTGCCTCTACACGATGACCGGCACGCTGTACTACTTGCCGCGCGCGACGCTTGCGTCAATCATCATTGTCGCGGGCTACTCGCTCATCGAGTTCCGCGAAGCCAAGTGGCTGTTCCGCGTGAAGCGCGACGAGTTCGTCGTCTGGGTGCTGTCGTTCCTGCTCACGCTCGGGCTCGGCGTGCTCGACGGTCTCATCGGCTCGATCCTCGTGTCCGTGCTCGCGCTCATGTACAAGACCAAGACGTCGCCGGTCGCGATCCTCGGCGAGCTCGAGAACGGGAGCTACGTCGACCGCGACGTGTACCCGCACGCGCACCACCTCGGCGACATCGTGGCCGTGCGCGTCGAGAGCTCGCTGTACTTTGCCAACTGTGAGCGCGTGGGCGTTGTGATTGAGCTTGAGATCGCGCGGCTCCAGGCGATTGGCATCCGCGTGCGCGGCGTCGTGCTCGACGCATTCCACATGAACGACATGGACGCGACGACGATCCAGGTCATGTCGGACATGCAGGAGAAGCTCGCGGTGCGCAACGTGCGCTTTGCGATCGCGAACGCGAACGGCAAGCTCCACGACCTCTTTGCGAGCACGAACTTGCTCAAGCGCATCTTTGCCGGCAGCCCGAGCTTGCGCCTCGAGGACGTCGTGCGCATGCTCCAGCACCTCCCTGCGTCGCCGACAAGTGCGTCTGGCGCCGCGAACGCACATGTGTAGAGAGAGAGAGAGAGTTGTAGCACTGCACGTGGACGACGTCGTGCGTCTGTCGTGTGAACTATCTATCTATTGCACCACCTCCATCTCGCTCACTCGACTTGGTCTCGCACATGTGTTCCTTGGTCGCTTGAATCGCCTTGCTAGGTCTTCGTGCAAGAGCTGCTACTACTGTGTCAAACCACTTCTGATAGCGACTCGGTCGCAATGGCACTGACACTCTAGCGTGTTCGATCGAGACAATCGTCCTAGACAGAGCACCATGTCCTTGTCTTGGCCATTTGTCATTTGTCCTGAACACTCACACTCGGTTCGTGCAGCCTCTGTCTGTGCACGATCGATCCACTCATCGATTCGACTCAATCGAGTCGGCTCCAGAGTCAGTCGTCGAGTGCCGAGAGCAGTGGCATGCTGCAGCCTGAGGATCCATCGATAGTCGCAACAGTGAGTGTCTTGACCTGATCCGCTCGAGAGCGAGCGCGTTTACTTGCCGCTCGCATGTACGTACATACGTGTGTGACCAGCTCTCTTCTCTCTCTGTCTTTAGCGCAGTGTGAGAGCGACTGACGAAGCAGGTGGAGGGATGAATGAAGACTGGACACGACCGACTGACTGACTGTCAGACACTTGGACGCGCAAGACCTGGCGCTCAAGTCCTCATGTGCGTGTCGTGCTTGTGTGTGTTGTGATGGCGTTGCACATGTGCACACACTGGCGCTCCTCTTTGTCGACAGCCAGGTCGTGTATATCGCGATCGCAAACTTGATCTTGCGATGGTTCGAGTGTGAGAGTGAGTGTGAGTGTGAGTGTGAGTGTGAGTGTGAGCATTGGAGTAGCTTTGCGTCGTTGTTGCTCTTGCTCTTGCTCGAGTGTGCAAAGTGCCTGCGTGCATGTGTGAGTGTTGTCCCGTGAACGAGCCAGCCAAAGATCAGTCGATCGATGGTGCGAGATGTTTGTCGAGCAAGAGAGCAAGAGAGCAAGAGAGTGAGAGAGGCAATGCGAGGCGAGGCAAGCGAAGACAAGGTCGGACTCGCACTCACTGCTAGCAAGCTTGGCACTGAGACTGGAGCAACATTGAGCAACACTGAGTGATGTAGAGCCAAAGCGAGTGTCGAGGGTCAAGAAGGCATGTCTTGGCATCTCGCTGACTTTGACTGGAGTCGACGGACCAACATTGAAACGAGCAAGCGAGCGAGCGAGTGATACGGAGGATGATCGGGAAGAGCTCTTGCTGTTGTTGCGAGCTCGTCAAGCACACTCACACTCACACTCACGCGTCTGCCTCTGTGTTGTGTCGTGCGACTGCTATCACTGTTCCCGCTCATCGCTCCGCCTTGCTTCTGTTGCTTCACTTGCTCGCTCGTTTGCTCCTCTCGTTGTGTGTGTTCAAGTGGTTGCCTTCTTCTCCCAGTTGATCAGCATGGCTCCTTTCATATCACATCAAGCGTGGTTGTTGGTTGTTGGTTTTGTTGGTTGATTTGCTTGTTGATTTGATACACACACAGCTGAAGCGCACACAAACTCGACGAGTCGCGACAGTACTGCTCTTGCTCGTTCTTGCTTTGTTCGTCTTGACTTGTTTTCTTGTTTGGTTTCGTTTGAAGGCTCCGTTCAATTCAAACCAGCCAACCACACATCTGAACACAACCAACACAACGAAACCAACGCATTCTAAACAAACCAACACAACACAACTCACAAACACAAAACACACAAACACAAAATCTAAGAGCGACACTTTGTGGAGTTCAGTCGAGTTCAAAACTGTCAAACGAGCCCGATTTGCTCGCAAACGAGGCACTTTCAAACCAATGTGGTGTTGACCACACGCATTGGTCATTTCATTGCCTTGTGCGTTTGCCGATTGCTTGGCTCGTTTGCTGCAACAGCCGAGTTCAAGTCTCAATTGATCGATCGCTCGATTGATCGCTTTGTTGTTTGTTCGTTTGTTTGTTCGATTGGTTGCTCGTCTGTTTGATTCCCGCGATTCTTTTGCTATGTTGATTTGCTTGCTTGTTGGTTTGTTTGTGTGTTTGTTTGTGTGCAAGTCGAGCTTGCTCGATTCGTTTACCCTCCTTGCCTCTCGACCGACTGATGGCGCTAGCTAGATCTAGATCATGCCTGTACTGGAGCTTGTGCTCGTGCTCGTGCTTGAGCTCAACATCGATCCTGTGCTTCCTGAGCTCCTTGCTTGATTGTTTTTGCCTTGTAGATGCTGCTATCTCCTCGCTCGTCTTGCCATACGTCGTCTCTGTCAATGAATGCTCCAACATAGATCAAGGACAGAGCTCACAGGAGCACAGGAGCACACAAAGAACATGAGAGAGAACGCGACGGCATTTGTGTAGCACGACCAGGCTCAGGCTCAGACTTGCGCGCCGCAAGAGCAGTGCCGTGCGTGTGTACCGGTACTCAAGTACGTCGGTGTACAAGCGCGGCGTGTGGCGAGCATGCGAGGTGCTAATGTCAAATGACGACACTCGACACTCGACCCACGACGCTCCTCGATCTGTGCCAATGGTGCTCGCACACAGAAACACAAACGCGCTCAACTACTGCTGTCTCCTTTGGATCGTCGTCCCTCACTTGCTCGATCGCTCGCTTGTTGTTGTTGCTGTTGCTGTTGCTGCGACCACGTTCATGATGTCCATGGTCCACTCCAGTCTCGACCAGACCAAAGCAAACCGTCAACGCAACCGACTGTCCAAAGCACAAGCCAAACGCATGCGACACCGAGTCCGAGTCCTCGAGTCGGTGCTGCTTCACATTCGAGCCCTCGATTTCTCAAGTCTGCACCGATGCAGACACAGTTTGCAGCAAGCAAGCAAGCACGAGCGAGCGAGCAATACGCGACAGACAGAGAAAGCCAAGTCAAACCACACACACACGTATGCGCACACAGACGAACGAACACACACGGGCTTCAGCCGACTCTTGCTGTCAATCTGGACCGACTCGCCTCGACTCGACTCGACTCGGTGTCAAGAACCGATCTAAAGGACCGATCAAGAGGATCGATCGAGACGGTCAATCGATTGGGAGGACGTCTCTCTCTCTCTTACGTCGCTCGCGATCTGGTCTGGTCTGGTCTGGTCTTGCTAGCCTTGCTAGCCTGGTTCGTTCGACTGGTTCGAGCAGTGTGCGTCGAGTGTCGAGTGCTGGGCATCGATCAATCGAATCGAGCGCACGAGTTTTGACTGGTTTTTGTTTTTTACGTCTCGTGACGCGCTGCACACAGAAGCGAGCCTCGCCAGTCGGAAGATCGTTGCTGTTGTTGTTCAGATAATGAAAAAAGCGAGTGATCGATTCATTCAGTCCGCCCACGACGACGCGACGCGATTGCCCGACCGACCACAACTGAAAGCCGACCGACCAGACCCAAAAGCAAAGCAATGCCAAAATGCACACACAGCCGAACCAAACAAACGATCCAAACCAACCAAACCAACCAAGCAAAGCAAACACAGCGCGACAAAGCTCACGCGATGATGATCGAGTCGAGTCCGTGTCGCTGCTGTCTATCTATCGGTGCGCCGCCTTTGTCATCGCGTGCGCGGCGATGCTGCCGACTGGACTTGCATGTGGACTCTGTGTGTGGACTGTGTGTGAACTGTGTGCATCGTGCGGAATAAGGTCGAGTCGGTTGGTTGGTGTGTCGTCTCTCGATCTCTCAGCTCTTGGTCTTCTTGGTTCGTCGTCTTGATGACAGTGGCGAGCATGATGAAGCGACGCGAGGCCAGGCAAGAAGCGCTGGCCATGACTGGTTTGGCTGTCGATGACCGAGTGGTAGATAGCGCCACTGCCAGTGATCAATCACATTCATGGATCTCTTGCTCGCCAGCACACGATGCAAGATGCAAAATGCCAACTCTCTTGCTGGCTTGAGCGAGTAAGAACTCCGGCCAAGGACTCGCTCGGATCGACCTCGGATCGACCTCGGACCGATCAAGCGAGCGAATACGATCGAGGCATCACTGTCTGATGTTCACTTGCTAGCTCGCTCTTTGCTTTGCTTTGCTTTGCTTTGCTTTGCTTTGCTTTGCTGTGTTGTGTTCTGTCGTATCATGTTGCTAGTCGCTAGTCGCTATCGTGCTACAGCCTGTCACCGTGCTACCGTGCGGCCTTGCTGGCGCGCGTGTCGTGACGAGGCGTGCTTTGCCATGACCAGCTCGCCGTCACAACACAAACAAACCCACGAGCGAGTGAGAGCGTGAATCTATCGATCGACCTGACAGTTCCGACAGCCTGGACAACAACGACATCATGCGCACACACACACACAACCAAGATTGAGTGAGTGAGTGAGAGAGTGAGAGGGAGGTGGTCGAGCGCGAGTGCGCTTTGTTTGAGCGATGAACACTAGATGAAGGACTGTGGCAGCGACGACGAGCACCGCTCGTGTGGTGTGGTGTCCGTCTTCTTGCGAGCCAACCAACCAACCAACCAACCAAGCAAACACTTGAGCACTTGAGCAAGAGAGTGCTCTGTGTGGATCCTCGTTCTTCCACAAGAGGTCAGTGCGTTGTTGCGCGCTGCGCCACGATCGCGACCGACTCCGCCTCCTCCTCGCAACCACTCCCTTCCCTCATCCCTCAAGGCAAGGCAAGCAACAGCACCACAGCCGCCTGGACACTTGAACACCTCGACACCTGAACGCCAGGACACACACAGATCCCTTGCGCGACGACGCACGCCACGATCCCTTCGCGTCGTCGAGCCTCTCTCGTCTCGGCATGTAATGCGACGTTAGCCAGCCAGCTAGCAGTAGCTAGCATGGTAGCCGCAGCAGTAGATTGACTGGTGTGCGTGTGCCGACGGCGAGCGAGCAAGAGCGCGAAAGCCTGCATCTCGTCTGCATCTCGCCTGCATCAAAGAGATACAAGGAGGAACCCAGGTCGCTCACAGAGGCTCGACAAGAAGCCAATGCGCCTCGGCTTTCTTTCCCAGACGTTCGCAGGTGTTCGGACGCTTGTCGTAGACACTACCGTCGTGGGCAGTTGGGCAGTGAGTGCCACACAAACTGTGATGCATGGACAATAGCGACGTCGATCGCATCAAGCACAGGTGTAGTAGACATACGAGCATATGAGCGCCGCGAGCTTGAGTGACAGTGTGGTGAAGTGTGAATGTGTGCTACAGCGTCAGTCGTCTTGAAGATAGAGCAAGAGCTAGCTCGAACGCGAGTGAGGTCGCCGTGGAGTCTCGAGGAGCGTGAACGGACAAACGAGTGTGAGAGGATCGTCACTCGGGCGTCCTTGACGCTTTGGTGCTTTGGACTCTTGGACTCTTGGTTCTCGAGGAAGCAGGATCAGAGCAACGAGACATTGGCTGGATGTCGGCGCTGACTGCTGCTACTGCTGTCATCGTGATCTAGATGATCGAGACGATCGATGAGTGAATGGATCAATGGACGGATGGACGAAGGTGTCGTGAGAGCAGTCGACAACCGAAGACACTGGCGAGCGAACCGATCAAGAGGTAGAGCAAGGGAGCGAGCGAGCAAGTGAGAGAGATCGACACAGAGAGCTCGGACGGCACGGATTGACACTTGTGTGTTGACTTCTATTCACTCGACACTTTGACGCCCGAGGCACATTCATCCATCCATCCATCTATCCATCATCCATCGACACGAGCCTTCACACACGCTCACACTCACACTCACACTCATACTCACTTCCTGGCTCTCACGCTGTGCGCGCACACTGGCAGTTCTACCCAGTGCGCGCGCGAATAAATACGACGACACGCAGCTCGTAGCACGTCGCCCACTGCACGAGAGGACGCGGCGCTGCTGTCTCTTGCTCTTGCTCTTGCACTTGTTGTTGTTGCACTTGGTGTTGTAGTTGTAGTAGTAGTAGTTGTTGTTGTTGTTGTAGATGTCGCTTGCTCTTGCCGGTTGGCGCGTGTTCTTGCTGGTAGCGCTTGCCTGCTGACGCCACGGACGCCAGCTCATAAAATACCGACCGCGAGTCGACGCTCGCCGATCGCCGATCAGCTAGAACAGCACGATCTTCTTGCGGTTGTCCTGGTGGTACGTCGCGCGCAGCTTCTGCAGGTCCGCAGTGCGGTTCAGCTCGAGCGTCTCGAGGATGTGGTGCGCCACGTGGTCAAACTTGGAGACCGACCGCGCGTCCAGCACGGCGCTCACGCCGCTGCAGATCTCCGTGATCGCCTCGAGTGACAGCCCGGCCTCGTCGTGCAGGATCTTCACGCGCTCCATCGGACACAGCCAAAAGTCCTGCCGCCGCGCCTTGCTCCCGCCAGCGCGCGACGCCGCCACGGCCAGCGACGCCTCGGACTGGACGCTTGAGACCGTGTACCGGATCGGGCCGCCGACGAGACCGACTGGCGGACCCGCGCTGCCGGGCACGCAGCACGCGTTGTGCCCGACGCCAAACTCGAGCGCAGTGACCGTTCCCCAGCGCACGTGCTTTTTGGCTCTTGTCGTCGGCTTGGCGGTTGTGTGTGCCGTCGTCGTTGTCGTCGTTGTTGTTGCTGCTGTTGTCGTGTGTGCTGGTCGTCGCACTGGTGCGGGTGCGTCTGTGAGCATGGGCACTGAGATCGGCTGTGGCACCAGCGGCGCGTCGAACGTGCAGATGCTGCTGCGAATGACCATGTCTTGTTGCGCGGGCGTGCTCGTGATCCGCATGTTTGTCTGTGTGTTGTGGATGGATCGATCGATCGATAGACAGGTAGGCAGACGCAGACACTTGTCGTCGTGCACAGGAGCGCTCTTGTGTGCGTGTGTGTGTGTGTGTGTGTATGTACACTTGGATGGTGCTGCCGCCGTCGCCGTCGCAGTGCGGCTCGGAGCGTCGATCGAAGAATGCGGAGACCTCTGTGTCTCGACGTCTGGGTGTGTGTGCTGTGAGTGCTGAGTGCTGTGGCGACTGTCGACGCGCGGCTGGCAATCCGGCCGCCGCTGTCGTCGTCGAGTGAGAGCTTTCGAGCCTCTGTGCTTTGTTGTGTGTGTGCGCGTGTTGCGTGGGCGGCGTCAGGCAGGCAGGCGCTCGCCGTGACAGGCTCGCTCGACGCAGTTGGACTCGACTCGAGTTCGCAGGAAGCAAGAGAAGCAAGAGAGGAGAGGAGGCTCAGACTGGCGACCGCGGCGCGTGCGTCCCACAGTCGCGACGCGGTCGCGTTGCTGCGGGCGCCTGTAACAGTGCATAGCTCGGTTGCGGATGTCGAGCGACGACACAGCGCACTTGCACCAGCAGGTCTCTGCTGCTCGATAGCCTTGCGAGTTGCATCAAAGTCGACTTGATGCGCTTCAAGAGGCCGCAATTATGGCTCGTTTCTGCGCGATCGAGCGAGTGGCTCTTCTTCCCGCCGCATTTGTGGCCAGCCGCCGTTGTTTTGAAAGTGGTGGGTTGTGTGGTCCACGTGACCCACCATTCGAGCGCGTCTCTCTGTTTTGTTGGTTTGTTTTGTTTGGTTGTTTGTTTGGTTGTTTTGTTTGGTTGTTTGGCTGTTTGGTTGCTTTGGTTTGCTTTGGTTGTTTGGTTGCTTTGGTTTGCTTTGGTTTGCTTTGTAACGCGACCCGCTCGCTCGCACTTTGAGACTAGCGTGCACACAGATTCTTGCGCTCGCTTTCACGTCTCGAGTTGTACCTGTCTATCAACTGACGCTGTGTTGTAACGAAGGTACGTGCACACACACACACAAATATACCAGCAGCACATGATTTGATCTGCTCGACGTGTGGTCCTCACTTGCTCGCTCGTTTCGTGCATGTCCTTGTTTGTTTGTTTGATTGATTGGCTGTGTGTGTTTGTTTGGTTGGCTGGCTGTGTGTTGGTTTGTTTGTTTAGATTGCCTCAAGTCGAGTGGCGCATCCTCTTGTCAAACAGGGTCGGTGGCGTGCGCGCCGAGCATCCACGTGCGTCACCACATGCGCCACCGAGCGCGTCGTGTCTTTCTCGGCGTCTTCTTCACTGATCATTTTGTCCGTGGCGCTAGCCAAACGAATCGTCCAGTTCTCCTTCTTGAACAGGCCTCAATCAACTCAAACAGGCCAACAAAAATCGTATCAAAACAAAAGGCCTCGACAGCACGCACCTCGCAGTCTGTGGCGCAGACCAATTGAACAGCCACCTTTTTCAACACATGCCACCGATTCTCGAAATGCAGCAAGAAGCACTAGACGGGGGCGCTAGCGTCACTTGCTTGATTATCTCACTCACTCACTTACTTCACGCTCACACTTCATGTCAGTGCCACATCAAGCCAACATCAAGCCACATCGAGACGAGAGGCGTCGTCTCACACTCACAACGACAGCAGCAACAACAACACTCAAAGCAGCAGCAGGCATCACGCGCACCGCACAGACACTCTGCTGTCTCGAGTATCGGCGCTGCTCTGCTCTGCGCGCATCGATCGACCACTAGCGCAACGAGCGCTGCGACGTCTGCTGCAAACAGCGATCGACTCCACATTGCCTCGCGGCGACGACGCCCAGCACGAAGCGCACGCTTTGTCATCGGCATTGTCACGTGCATTGACAGCTCGTCAACATTGCCAGCTCGTCAACATTGCCAGCAGCTCGACCTCGCGCGCTAGCAAGCTCCACAGCTCGCTGACGCCCACACGCCACACACCACACATCGTCACCACATACAGACGCACAACCAGCTAACGAGCAGACAGACAGACAGACAGCATGGGCGACTTTGCTGCTGTTGCGGCGGAAGCAGACACAACAGCGGCGACGTCCACTGCAGCAGCACAGGAAGCGGCGCGCGCAAAACACACGCAGTCGCTGCGCTTGATGGCCGAGTCGCTCAGCGTGGCGCGCGAGACGGCGCACACGCTCAGCATGCAGTCCGGTGCGTCTGCGTCACAAGCGTGCCATTGGCTGTTGTGCGTGTGTGTGTGTGAGCATCAACGCGGCAGCTTGCTGGCGACAGTGCTGCTACGTGCATCTGTATATCGGTTGCGATCACTGAAGAGCCGATGGACGCAGCGAGTGCTTGTGTGTGATAGCTCGACAGCTCATTGCTCACTGCCCATTGCTCACTGCTCATTGTACTTGTGTGCGGGTGCGGATGCGAATGACAGAGCAACTGGACCGGAGCGAGCGCGTGGTGGACGAGACGCAGCAAGTGGTGGACTTGTCCAAGCGCATCTTGCGGTGAGCTGTGCGTGGTTTGGTCTCTCTCTCTCTCTCGCTGTCGACTTGTTTGAGCTCGTGTGTACTGTGTGCGTGTGTTGGACGTGCGTGTGCGGGGATGCGGCACTGCGTGGTCGTGCTGGCGAGTCGTGTGCGACTTCACGAAGCGATGGCACGAGCAAGTCTCTCTCTCACTCTCACTCTCTCTCACGTGCACGCGCTCGCGTCTTCCCATGCGTACGTGTCTCTCTGCTCCTCTCGCAGCGGCATGACCTGGTCCGGATGGCTCTACAACGCCGTCTCCTCGGCGCCGCAGCCAGTCGCGAAGCGCGATGGGTCGCAATCAACGGAGGTGCGTCGAGCTTGCTCGTGCTCTTGTGTGTGTGTGCGTGAGAAAGAGAAGAGCATCGCTGCTGCAAACCTCGCATGGCTCCAGCACACACGTGTTTGCATGCAGCTGATGCACTCACTCACACGGCGCTCTCTCGCTCTCGCTCTTGTGTCGTCTGTGGAGCGTGCGCAGATCGCCATGGGGTTCATTTGCCCCGAGTGCCGCGTCAAGTTCGCGTCGCCCGAGCTCTTGGCCGCGCACTACACCAAGACCCACGACGCGCTCGCAACGAACTCTGGCGCGACTGCTGCTACTGCTGCTGATGGTGACAACGATGGACTCTCGAGTGACCACACAAGTGCGTGTGTGTGCTCACTCACTCACTCGTGTGCGCTCTGTTGTGTGCGCTGTAGCCAATGGAGGCAGTCGGTCACGCCCAGACACTGCGAGTGACTCGCGAGGGTCCGTCCCAGTGCTCGCGCCGTCTGCTGCGACAGCATCTGCGACTGCTCGGACGCAGGACTCGGGCGACCGCAGCGACGTCTACGACGCGTTCCTGCGCGAGCTCGAGCCGCAGCTCGCAGAGCTGAAAGAGGTCTCACTCGCGCTCGGACATGCGCTCGACACGCAGAAACCAGCAGCTCGAGCGCCTCGACGACAAGGTCGAGACGGTGCACGACAGCCTCAAGCGTGTGTCCGTGCAGGCGAAGCGGCTCGCAGGCGGCAGCAGCACGCTCGGCGCGACGTTGCGCTTCCGCTGCGCGCTGCAAGACGTGGCGTCTGGCAAATTTGTCCGCGACGTCGAGGGCGACGCGCTGCTCGGGTACGGTGCATCTGTCGCGCACTTGCTTGTGCTTGTGTGTCTTTGTGTGTCTTTGTGTGTCTTTGTGGGTCTCTGTGGGTCTCTGTGTGAGTGTGAGCGTATGTGTGAGGGACTGCCCATCGCGTGTGTGTGTGATGACTCTGTGGTCTTGTGGCGAAGCGCGTGGTCGTTCGTACCTCGCATAGCGTCTGACTATGTGTCTCACTCGTGCTTCTCTCGCTGCTCTTGCTCTTGCTGCTGGTGCTCTTGCTGCTGGTGCTGGTGCTCTTGCATGACAACTACGACCACCGACCGCAGCGCTGACGTCGTGGTCGACGGCTGCTCCTTTCGCGCGTACACGCTCGGGGACGGCACCGAAGTGTGGGGGTTCCAGAGCGAGACGTCGAGTCTGTTTCTGGGCGTGAACCGCTTCGGGACGCTCAAGATCCAGGGCCAAGCCTTCCGATCGTACGAGCAGTTTGCGATCGACCACGCGCGCGCGACGACCGCGCTCTTTTGCCTCGCGAGCTTCTTTGGCTTTGGCGGCTGGGTCACGACGCGCGAGAACGACTCGAAGCTCGGGATCATCCGCGGCTCGCGCGACGACAAAGCAAAGGCGGCGCGCTTCAAGCTCGTGCATCTCGACATGGACGTAGACGCTACTTTAGACAACCACAACGACACCAATGACAGTCACATCGACGCGCAAAGCGCAGCATCCAGGAGAAAGTGAGACACAAGCAACCAAGAGGCAAGAACTCGAGATTGAAGTAGACGACGAATGCATCACTCAAGCTGGTTTTGCAGCTGGAATGATCCCCAGCACACTGTCGTGCAGCGATGTGGTGCTGCATGTTGCTCTGTGATTGAGAAGCCACGTGAAGACTTGCATGTGTCTGCGAGTCTACAGTCTTGCTGATCTGGTCTTGCGAGTTGTCCGTCTTGATCGAGACAAGCGTCTTGGACAGCAGCACCATGTCTTTGCCTTGACCATTTGCCATGTACTCACACTCGCTTCTTACACCTCCTGCTCATGCCTGATCACGTTCCAATCGAGTCGGCTCCAGAGTCAGTCGTCGAGTGCCGAGAGCAGTGGCATGCTGCAGCCTGAGGATCCATCGATAGTCGCAACAGTGAGTGTCTTGACCTGATCCGCTCGAGAGCGAGCGCGTTTACTTGCCGCTCGCATGTACGTACATACGTGTGCGACCAGCTCTCTTCTCTCTCTGTCTTTAGCGCAGTGTGAGAGCGACTGACGAAGCAGGTGGAGGGATGAATGAAGACTGGACACGACCGACTGACTGACTGTCAGACACTTGGACGCGCAAGACCTGGCGCTCAAGTCTTCATGTGTGTGTCGTGCTTGTGTGTGTTGTGATGGCGTTGCACATGTGCACACACTGGCGCTCCTCTTTGTCGACAGCCAGGTCGTGTATATCGCGATCGCAAACTTGATCTTGCGATGGTTCGAGTGTGAGAGTGAGTGTGAGCATTGGAGTAGCTTTGTGTCGTTGTTGCTCTTGCTCTTGCTCGAGTGTGCAAAGTGCCTGCGTGCATGTGTGAGTGTTGTCCCGTGAACGAGCCAGCCAAAGATCAGTCGATCGATGGTGCGAGATGTTTGTCGAGCAAGAGAGCAAGAGAGCAAGAGAGTGAGAGAGGCAATGCGAGGCGAGGCAAGCGAAGACAAGGTCGGACTCGCACTCACTACTAGCAAGCTTGGCACTGAGACTGGAGCAACATTGAGCAACACTGAGTGATGTAGAGCCAAAGCGAGTGTCGAGGGTCGAGAAGACATGGATGAATATCGTGATCTTGCCGACACGTCAATTTTGACTTGTGTTCAGTATTTAAGAATACGGACTTAAAAGGGTAATGCTGCTATTTTACCCAATGGCGTGCCGTTCGCCGATAATTTTGGCTAATGAAATCCTATAGGGATAGGTGAAAGCGCCCAAAATCGCTGCCGACACGTTGCAGACATGTCATGTCGGCAGCGGATCCGAGATATCCTCCGGGCCATTCAAGATCTAAGTCATTCGCGCATTTCCCAGATATCTCGCACCCAGCCGACACTCAACTGACGTTCACTATGAGCCTCCACGACCTGACACCTACCAACACCCAGCGCGCGCACGAGACCGCATTGAACATCTTCAAGCGCTTCCTGACCGCAGAAGATACGAACATCGAGTACATCCGTGCGACTCTCGTCCGTGACACGAAGGGCGTCGTGTTCGTGAAGCTCATGGATCGATTTGCTATGCATCTTGCATTCTCGAACGGACGCGGAGGACAGCCGCTCGATCGCAGCACGATCATGGGCTACTACCGCAGCGTGAAGAACTGGCTGCTCGATGATAAACCCCAGCACTGCCAAGCCATCGAGAAGCAGTTGCTTGAGATGGGGCGAACTCTCGAGCGCTACTGCCTGAAGCGCAACCAAGGCAGCATGGTGAACAAGGCGCCTGCGTGTACCAAGGACGATCTTCGCATCTTAGTCGAGGGCACGCCGCTCTGCTCACGATCATGTGGTACGCGTTCGGAAGATCGTCCGACCTTGCATTCGTGCAGAAGTGCAACCTATCGGTTGCGTCCGACAACGTCTTGTTCCTCCGGTTGATTCGAACCAAGACGTCGGAGGAGCAAGGGCTTTCGCTCAACCCAGACCAGCACAGCTATGTCACGTGCCCGCTTCATGCGATCGGTGAGGCTTTAGCTAAGCAACGTCTACCAAGTACCTCGCTACTTCAGCTTCCAGTTCTTGCCGACAGCGAGATCCAAGCGCTTCATCCAAAAAACGAAGTCGGGCTTATCGAAGCACTCGCGCTTTGCGAAGAAGACGACGCTTCATCTTCGATCGTGCCGACGACGACCCCAGCTCGACTTCAGGTACCAGCACCGCTGAAGATGCAGAGCTACGTAAACCGAGTTGTCAAAGCAGCGTCGGAGCGACAAGCACGAGCAAACCCCACACCAGGTTTGTCGTCGCACTCGTTTCGGCGTGGAGGAGCGCAGTACGCAAATCGTGACGCTACTTTGAGTGCCCAGTGGGTCTTTGACCGAGGCAGCTGGAACATGAGCTCCACGAACAAGGCGTTTGCGTACGTCGTCAATACGACAAGCGAAGACATGAAGGTGTCAAAGGTGCTCAGCGACTGGAGATCCAACGACAACCCAGCAATCGCATCGTTCGGCACGTTTGACTCCGCATCCCGCAAGAGGATCGACGACGTCATGCGGTCGCTGTTCTCGCCGAGTTTGGGCTTTGTCGACAACAGGCTGAACGTGGACCGCCGAGTCGCCATCTTGCTCTTCGCGACTTTGATTCGGCACTTCCCAGAGTTCAACGCTAGGCACGCAGCGTCTCCTTATGCCACTCGTGTTCGAGAGTGTCTGGCCGCGAGCAACGTTCCCATAAGCGAGATGTTTGGATGGAGCACCCACCTCGGCCGCCAACATGGTGTGCAGATCACTCAGAACACGGACGACGGCGTGAAGTTTACAAAGGAAGAGAAGCTGATCAACAACCAGAACACGATCATCAGCGAGTTACTCAACAGCAACCGCGACTTGCACGCTCGTATTGCAGCTCTAGAGCACGCGCGAACGTCTACAAAGGCGACGACACAAGAGCATTATCAGCTGCAGACGCCTTCGGCTCCAAGTGGTGATGAAGGAAAGAAGGGGAGAGCACTTCCAATGGCAGCGTCCTCGGTGTGGTTTGAGTGGTACACGAAGACACCGCGTTTGTGGGAGCACTGCGAAAGCCGCCAGTACAAGTCAACCGCCGAGCAGCTCGTCGCGTACTTGAAGCTGTTCCTGCCTCACGGTTTCCAGCTCGATCCGAACTCCGCCACGTACTCCGACGTCATCATGAAGACAGACAAACTTGCCGAGACGAACATGTTCGACTTCCTTTCAAGACGTGGCATCACTCGTACGTACGGCTCCGGTCTGCTCAAGCAGCTACGCGATCTCCACCGCCAGGGTGAGCTTGATCCTATGATCCTAGAGTATCGGGCAAGAA
>QXDM01000206.1:0-42726 GCA_003730235.1 Pythium guiyangense
GACGACGGGCGTGCGTGGCTGGTACGCGAACGCAGGAGGCGAGTACGGAAGCGGAAAGACCGACTCGCTGGCGTTGTTGTTGTTGGTGCTGCTACTGCCAGTGCTTGGCGGCACGCCCAGTTCGCCTTTCATGGCGCTCGCTTGCTTGGGCGTCCAGGAGCAATCACGTGCGCTCGTGAGGTACAAGGTCGGCGCGAGATGCTGGCGAAGAGCTCGCTGCGATGGCACTGCCAATGGCGCTGGTGCTGATGGCGCTAATAATGCTGAAGTGCGTTCGCGTCGTTTCGTGTTTTATGTGGTGTGGTCCACGTGAATGGCCTCTGTATCTGCATATGCAGCGAGTGAGCTGCTTGAGAAAAATGACCTGGGCATGCATGACGCATGGATCGATCGAACGCTAGCACCAAGAAGAGCAACTGAAAGCACGTGCTCATGATCCTTCGCTCCTACTCACACACACGCGTCTAGAACTTGCGGAACGACGCAGGTGTGCGGCGGCGGTGCCACTGCTGCTCGTGCGCGCGCCAGTGCGGCCACGCGAGCGTGTCGAGCGTCGCGAGCAGCTCCTTCTGGAGCGCGTCGGCGCTCAGGATCTTCTCCTGCTCGCTCGCGTCGAGGTCCGCGACCTTGCGCAGGCGCTGGAGCGCGAGTCCGTGCGCGTCGCAGTGGCGGTCGTGCAGCAGCGCCACTCGCAGCAGCGCGTGCGTGGCGTCGACGTCGGCCCACTGCTGCAGCGTCGCGAACGAGGCGAGGAACGCGTCCCAGTCGCCGGCGTCACCGAGCGCGCGCGTCTTGCGGCTCAGCGCGTCCACGAGCATCGCCTTCGTCGCCTCGCGCTCCTTCTGCACCTTCTTCTGCGCCGCCGGCGTCGCTCGGGACCGCGCGCGTGCCGAAGAACCGCGCGAGCGCGTCCTGGTCGATGAGCGCGAGCACGGCGTCCGCCGCGCGGACGACGTCGCTCAGCGCGCTCAGTCGCGTGCTCTCGGCGTCCACGTGGTGCAGCTTGGCTTGCACGACCGGCACGTGCGACGGGTACTGGTCCGCGAGGCGCTGCCACGCCGCCTCGAACGCCGGCGTGCCCGCGAGCTTGGCCACGCGCGCGAGCAAGAGGTCGCGCACGGCCTCGTCCGCGAGCTCCTGCTCGTCGCGCTCGTCCTTTGGCGCCTCGGGCTCCGGCTCCTTCGCGGGCGTCGGCGCCGCCGGGATGACGTACGAGATGTCAAAGCCGCCCGGACGGCGGCCGCTGCCCGTGATCGCGCCGTTCTTCTTGCCAAAGTGGATCTTGCCAGTGAGCAAATCGCCCGGCGCGTGGCCAGTCGGGAGCTTGTCGGCGCTCGGCTCGCCCACAAACACCGGCACGAGCGTGTGCAGCGGCAGCGCCTTGCTCTCGAGCGCCTTGCCGCCCACTGCGGCGTCGTCCTGGTGCGCAAACACCGGCGCGCTGATGTCCTTGACGTCGCGCTCGAGGAAGAGCACCATGTGCTTGAGCGCCTCGAGCTTCCGCACGTCCTCGTGGCGCACCTGCGAGCGCACCGTGTAGGCGCCTTTCTGGACCGCGACGGCGTCGCCGAACGCGTCCGACGTGCCGACGTACTGCTTCTTGGCGTCGAACACGAGCGAGAGCTGCGACTCGAACGGCGACTCGTACAGCCGCTGGCTCAGCAGCGGCAGGCGCGGCACGACCTTCCCAGCCTCTTTGCTCGTGAACGCGTACGTGAGCACGAGCTCGTATACCTGGCGCTGGTCTGGGAACTGGTCGCGGTGCGAGCTCAGCGGCGCGATCGTCGCGCTCGTGGGCCGGAGGCGCTGCGTCCACTTGCTAAAGCTCACGCTCGGCGCGAGCGTCTCCTTCTCGACTGTCGACGTCAGCAAGACCTTGTGCGACCCGGTGCCGCCCGCGACCGCGACCTGCTGCTGGTCCGGCACGATGCCGCGGAAGCGCACGTCGACGTGCACGACCGAGTCGCCGAGCGCGCTCCAGAACTGCGCGAGGCAGAACTCGGCCGTGAGGCCGCCCGTGAGGTCGAAGCTGTACTGCACCTCCTCGCCCGGGCGCAGGAAGAACGCCTTCTGGAACGACGATGCGCTCTGCCGCACAAACGGCGCGAACTGCATCACGTGGAACATGTAGAGCTTGCCGGACGCGTTCGAGTCGTTCTCGCGCGCGCCGCTGCCGTCGCTCTTGCGCGAGAGCACGACGTCGGCCCACGTTGCGCCAGTCGGCGGCGTGAAGAACCGGCGCGAGATGTCGCCTGGCTGCAGCGCCTTTGCGTACGACACGACCGGCGCGACCACAGCCTCGGGCTTGATGACCGTCACGGGGATCTTGAACACCGGACCGCGCGCCTCGTTGTTCGCGTCGTACGCTGCTATCTCGCCGACGCTCACGCCCGCTGGCAAGTGCTTGGTCGTCACGAGCACTTTGAACCCGCGGCCTTCGTGCATGAGCGCGAGGTGGCGCCCGACGTCGATCCAGCGCGCGGACGCCACGAGCTTCAGGTGCAGCTCGAAGCGCACCTTGTCCTCCTGCGCCGCGAGCTTGTGGAACGCCGGCGTCACCTGCACGTTCACCTCCGTGGCGTCGTGCACAAAGTCGACCGCGTCGCGCAAGTACACGCCGCGGGCCTTGCCGTCGGCGCCGGACGACGTCTTGATCGTGTACGAGAGCGGGAACTGGCGCGAGCCGTCGAACGCGTTGCCGTGGCGCGCGAGGTACTCGAACGCCGGGAGCACTTGGATCCCCCTTGCCCTGCGCAAAGACCTCGACGTTCGGGAGCACGACCGCCGTCTTCTCGAGCGCGCGCTTGATCGAGTACGGCGTGTACGCGATCGCCTTGTCCTTGAGCGCGCTGATGAGCAGCGCGATGTTGCCCGCGCAGTTGGGCGACGACATGGACGTGCCGTTCATGAGCTGCTTCTTGTTGAGCGTCCAGTTGGGCACAGGCGCGATCGCCGCACCCGGCGCGCAGATGTCGACGCCCATGTCGCCGTCGAACGTCGGGCCGCGCGACGACCACGTGTACGCGATGCCCGAGAGGTCGTTCTCGCGCATGATGTACTCGGCGTCCATCATCTTGGGCGACACGTACGCGCCGACGCCGATCATGCACGACGACGTGCCGCCCGGCGCGCCGACTGTGCCGAGCGCAGGGCCGTTGTTGCCGGCGCTCGTGACAAACGTCACGTTGTGCTGGTCCACGAGCTCGTTCGCGAGCTCCACGACGCGACCGTAGTTGTGCTCGGACGCGTACTCGCCGTAGCTCATGTTCACGACGTCGGCCTTGGCGTCGATGATCGCGAGGATCGCGCGCGAGAGCGCCGTCGACGTCTCCATGCTCCCGAGACGCCCGTCGCCGATCTTGACCGAGATGATCTGCGCACCTGGTGCGACGCCGTTGCACGCCGGCTGGTCCGGGTGGTACGCCGCGACGATGCCGGCGACGTGCGTGCCGTGCGCGCCGACGTCGTTCACGATGCTCAGCGTGTTGCCGTCGTCGTAGATGTTGAGCGCGTAGTTGAGCTGCGACTCGACCGAGAACGTCGCGTACTGGCGCTCGATCTTGTAGTTGGTGAGCGCCGCGACGCCCGTGAAGTCGCCGCTCTCGGCCGCGTCCACGGCCGCGCGCCAGTGCTCGCCGTCAAAGAACACGACGACGTCGTAGATCGGACCCGGGTCCTCGTAGCTCTTCGCGAGGTCGTCGAGCACGGCGAGACGCGCCTGCAGGTCCCGCTTCGCGCGCAGCTGCGCCTGGTCGCTCGTCGTCGCGGCGTTGCGCTTCGCCCAGTCCGCGAGCGCGCTCTGGACGCTGTTCACGGCCTCGCGCTGCGCAATGTCGAACTTCTCCTTGCGCTCCTTCTTCAGGCGCGCGACGAGCTGGCCGGGGAAGAGGTGGTACGCCGCGACCGTGCCGACGTGGTACGTCCCGTCCGCGCTCGGCGTCCACTCGGGGTTGAGCGTCAGCGTCTTGCCGTTCGCGAGCACGAGCGACTTGCCGTCGTCCTGCGCCGTGAGCACCGTCGACGTGTCGACGTCGCCGGCGCCGGTCGCGTCGATGATGTCGATGACCTTCGGGCGGCCGTCCGGCGTCGTTTGGAGCCCGATCGCGCCGGGGTCGACGCCCGTGTCAAAGATCGCGACGACCGTGTTGCGGCCGTCGTACTCTGGGTACTGCTCGAGGAACGCCGCGGCGAGCGTCTCCTCCTTGGGCAGGAGCGACGCCGTGGGGAACGCAGTCATGGTCGTTGTTGTGTGTGCGTGCGAGGCAGAGCGCAGCGGCGGAGAAGCAGAAGACGAAGGAGCGCCCGAGTGGCCGAGGCGCTGGTGCTGAGGGGGAAGTCGCCGAATGAGCGCGAGCGGCGAGCGGCGGCCACGTAGAGCGGCGAAGAACATCCGCAGATGCGCTTTTGCGCTTTTGCGCGGATCGAGCGACTCAAGAGTAGTACCGCTTGATTTCATTAAAGTACGAATACTCCCACCTGTATACGAATCGCCCATGTTGCAACGCTTGCACTGAACGAACGAGCGGGAAGGTGTCGACGACAGGTTTTGCGCATCTGATCGGCTCTGGTCGCTGTTTGCTGCTGCTCTGCTGCTAGAGGACTCCAGGACACGTGTGAGCGATCGATCGATTGACCTCGAGCAAGAAGAAGAAGAAGGTCTCGATGAGTGTGCGTGCGTCTCGAGTCGTGGGAGTGAAAGTGAGTGCTTGGATGAGTGTTCTCAGTTGCAGGTGTCCGCGAACAGAGACCGGAGACCGGAGACCGACCGCGGCGCAAAAACAGTGTCAGCTCTGCTGCTGCTCCTCCGGCAGCGGTGACTCCTGTGCTGCGCTCCAGTGCAAGCAACGCAAGCAAGCCCGCACACAACTTGCTGTGCGGACAACGCACATGCATGCTTGGCTTTGACAGACCAGTGATGTCGACGACGCTGGCAACACGACACACGACGCATGTGTCCACATGTGCGGAAGCTGTCCTGCTCACACAAGAGGCCACGGTCTCACTCACGTGTGAGCCAACAGAGCCGGTCTGTCTGTCTGTTTGCTCGGCGATCAGATGCGATACGATGGCAATGTACCGCATCCATCACAGTGTGCTGAGCAACTCGCAATGTGCACACGTTCCTCGTTCTCTTGCTGTTTGCAGCTGCTGGAGCGCGCCACTTCGAGCCACGTGTCTTGTGCGCGATGCTGCAAGGCAAAGCGTTCAAAGATATGAGCAAGAACTCGCGTGTGGAGGTCTCGAGAGACGCCAAGAAACACAAGCATGAGCACGAGCACTGACGCCTGACGCCTGACGCCTGACAAGACAGAGCATGCCTTTGTCAACTGGCATAGTCGCTACTGCTCACTCTGAATCACACCTCTCGAGCGAGCTCCTCGATACAAGTGCTCGCCTCCACGACTGCTGCAGCATGCATCCACTCGTTGTCGTCTACAGCACGCGACTGATCATCAGTGCAACTCCTCAACCATCTCGAATCGGGTCAACAGAACACGACAGTGATGACGAAGCTTGTTCCGCTTCGTTGGACATGCGTGAGCGCAACGACAGCGCCAGCGCAAACGCGCAAGGAGGAGGAAGTGTGAGGTATATTCAGGTACGCGAGCGACCCGCCATATCCTGTCAGCGAATGACCGGAGTCATCGACCGACGTGTGAGAATGTACTTATGCACGTACGCCGTCGCGCACAGCTGCTCTGCGCTGCGCGTGGTGCTGTCTTGAGATGGCGCGATCCCTCGCGTTCATCCTGGGTCCAGCCCCGTCGGCGTGTTCGTTCGTTGATGTCTCGAGCCAGTGGAGCACGTCGTTGTCCACGAGTGCCTCTAGCTCCGAGACGATGTGTCGGCTGGTTGGTGTGGACTTGGGCGGATGTGCAGCCGTCCATCGCGATGTTCGCCGCCCGGTCCGCCATCTTGTTGTAGTCGCGATAATGGTGCCCCCAGCTGACGACGGCGACCTCGTCAGCAAGATCTCTCGCTTCTTGGTATAGTAGCGCCAGGTTGGGCTTGCGCGGCGGTCGGTAGGTTCTGAGCTGTGAGAGGACCATGGCGCTGTCGCCGACGACGTGGAGGCTTGTAGCCACCCTCCTTCGCCTGTCGCAGCCCGTTCACGAGCCCGTTGTACTCGGCGACATTGTTCGTCGTGGCCGCGTTGCCGTACGCCATGCTTGCGACCCACAGGATGCAAACGCGCAAGAGATCGGTGTGGATGTTGGAAAGTGAGCTTGTTGTCAAGCGATAGACAAGACAAGCTCTCGTTTAGGACATGTACCAGTCGTCAAAGTTAGCACTGCGATGTTGGGCTTTGCGAGTCCTGGTGGTGACACCATCAGCCAAGACTGACTGCTGAATGGAGCGCTTGGAGCTGGCGAGTTCATCTGACCACCCCAGCTGAATTGAGATCCATGTTCTCGATCGAGAGTACTCGAGACGAGCTCACCAGCGGATCGAGTTAAGCTAGGTGTCGGCATCTCGAGCAATCCGGTCGGTCAGTTGGTGCGGGTGTTGGTACGCTGGCTTGTTGTATCGGAGCCTTGAGCGCTAGAGGATGCACCGGCATGTACACATGCACTCACTAGTACCGACCTAGCAACACCTTGAGACGGCAACACGATCGCTAGTGCAACGACTTTGAGTGCGCTGATGCATGCTGCAGCTCACACAACCAGAGGGCCAGAGCAACACAAAAGGAGCACGAACTCATACGCGTGCTTTTGCTTTTGCGGTTGCTGTTGTCGTGAAGCATGAAGCATGAAGCATGCCATCTCTCGTTTGGTTGTTCTAGAAGCCGTAGATGCTGCTCATGAAAGTTGGCGCTTAGCGGCGTGCTCTCGCACCCGATGCACCTCGTCTGGATGTCGGTCTCGCGCGCGCGGACTTGAGCTGGAACTTTGAAAAGGTACTAGTACGACGCAGTGAGGCTGTGAAGCTACGACTGACTGACTGACTGACTGACTGACTGACTGACTGACTGACTGACTGACTGACTGTTGACTGTCGCTCATGAAAGTTGGCGGAGCTTGGCATCGTTCATCGTTGACAAAAATGCTTGCAATTTGCTCGTTTGGATAGATTTCCAATCAAGTGCATTTGGAGTGTGAATGACAAACAAAGCACATTGCTGAACAAGCAAAATGCAGAAAAGCAAGAGAAACGTGGTTTGTGTGACGTGTTGGTAGTGTTTGTCTTGTTTGCCTACATGTTTGTTTGACTTGTTTGTCTGGTTAGTCTTGTTTGTTGACTTGTGTTTGTCTGTTTTTAGTTGAATCAGAGATCTCGATAGAGGTCGCTGCAGCAAATATTGCAACATATTGCAACACAACGCACTGTGTGTGACATCTTCTTTGAAGCAAACAAACATATTTCATTGTATTGCAAGCGTTTTGTGAAATGCAGTTCGTTTCTATTCGTTTCTGACGCTCGCTCGTTTCATTGGTGTGCGGGTTCTTTTCTTGTGAGCTCTTTTCTTGTGAGCTCTTTTCTTGTTTGGTTCGATTGTTCTCTCAAAGACTTGCTTTCAAAACACTCGACAGACCAATGTGCTGTGAATGAAAAAAACGAAAGACCAGTGTGCAATGAAACGACACGACGAAACATACAGGACGCACTTACCCTCTTCCTGCATCCTCGCGTTCAGGCTCGCTCACGACCAGCGGTGCAAACTCGCTTACTCGGATGCGTTTGCACTTCACATTGCTGCTGTGGTCGCACCACGCACTGCTTCTCGAACGCAACGATCTGCTCACTCATGCGCAAGTCCAACGACCTCGTTGCCGTGTTGAACACACACGCGTACGTTAGCAGCGCAACAGGCGCACTTGCAAGGCGTTCAGGCAAGTCGCGTTGAGCAAAGTCGCTCGAGACTCCAGCTGTTGTGGCGTCTTCAGCTGGATGAAGGAGGAATCGCACTGCAGCTCGTCCAACGGTGCACAATCCACATCGATACATCGCCTGGTACCAACAACAGGAAGACGCAGGACGCAAGGCACAGGACGCAAGGCACAAGACGCAAGGCGCAAGGCAGAGTGGGTGGACGGGTTGATGGAGTGGACGAACGGACAGAGGAGAGATGATATGAGGATACAAGACCAAACACAAAGAAGCTAGTCTGCTTAGAGCGCGCACGCTACGAGCATCGACGCGACGGCGATAGCTGCTGCAGTTCGTGACGCCATGCTATTGCTGCTGCTGCCTGACGTCGTTGGCGCTGGCGTCGCGTCGCTCGCTTTCGCAGCAGACGACGACGCGTTGGAGCTCGCGTTCTTTGCGCCTGTGGCCGTCGTCATGTTGGCGGGGGCGACAGTCGCGCCGACAGTCGGCGCTTTCGTCGACGGCGATCCGGTGCCAGAGCCTGCGTCGGTGGAGCGCAGGGTGTCGCCGCACGTGCGCACAATGCCGCCAAAGTACTCGTTGAGCGGCACGTCGACGCCGTCGAGCTTGAGCGTGCACGCCGGGAACGTCTTCTTGGACGCCGCGGCGATGAGCTTGGTGCACTTGGCGCAGATCGCCGCGCCTTGCGCTGCGGTCGGCTTGGCCGTCGGCGGCACGATGTTGTAGCCCGTGGCGTCCGAGCACGCGTAGACCGGGTCGAGGATGTCGAGGAACGTTGGCGCGAGCTCGGCGAGCACGCACACCTCGGCAGTCGCTGTGGGCGCGAGCGTCGCGGCAGCTGCTGCCACTGCAGCAACGAGGAGCGCGGTGGTCTTCATGCTTCCAACGTGCAGTGTGTGTGTGGGTGAGCGAGCGAGTGAGTGTGGATGTGTGTGGACGAGCGCGCACAGATCGTCGAGTGCGTGAGCAGCTTCGTGCGCGTTGCGCTCAATCAATCGAGCGAGCGTGTCTGCTCGAGCTTGCTCGGCGTCGTTATGTTGTTTCGGCTGCTGCGGGTGGGAAAGAAGTCTGCGAGAGCGCTGGCTGTTGTATGCACGTCCGAGAAGATTCGCACGAGCGAACTGACTTGCTGGCGCTGGCGTCATCGCGCAGCATACTCAACGCAAGTCAAGTGTCTACTGGCGAACCCAGAGGCCAGCGCCATCAAGCTTCCTCGCGTCATGCTGCTGCTGCTGCTTCCTGCCGCTTGACATGCTTCACGCTTCGCAAGTGCTGCACACGTCGCGTCGGCGTCGGAAGCCTCGCACCATCCAGTCCGTCCGTCCGTCCGCCAGCTAGCCAGCTAGCCAGCTAGCCATGTAGCAGAGCAAGATCCCAGGTGAGATGCCAACGAGCAAGTGAACGGGCAGTGCGATGGCGGCTGGCGAGTGGGTCAAACGATACAGATAGTACTAGTCTAGTTACGCAGTGCGGTGCGGTCGGCGCTGCGGCTACTGCTATTTGGGTGTGTGTGGCAGTGTCTGTCAAGCGCTTTGTCGATCGCCTACGCTGCGTGCTGAGCGAGTGCGTGAGTGAGCGCGTGCGTATTCGCTTACAGCATGAACGAGGCGGCGACCGAGCCGACTGCGACAGCCGCGACGCTGAGGGACGTGACCGCGTTCGCAGCGCTGGTGGTCGGCGCGGGCGTCGCCGCCGCGGCAGTCGTCGCTGCTGGCGCAGTCACCGTGCTCTTCGCGGCGCCACTTGCGCCCGCAGTCGAGTTGCTCGTGGTCGCGCCTGCTGCGGCAGTCGAGTTGCTCGATGTTGCGCTCGCAGTCGCGTTCGTCGACGCCGCACCGGCACCGGCACCGGCGCTCGCACTCGCACTCGCACTCGCGTCGCATGCGCCAGTGATCTTCGGGACCCACTCATTGAGCGGAATGTCGACGCCCGAGACGGCAAACGTGCACGTCGCGAACTTCATGGTCTTGGCCGTGGCGATCATCTCGGGGCACTTGGCGCACACTGCCGCGGTCTGCTCCGGCGTCGGGTTCGCGCGCGGCGGGATGACAGCGTAGCCCGTGGCGTCGTAGCACGCGTACACCATCTTCGTGATCGGCTCGAGGTCCTTGACGAGGTTCGCGAGGACGCACTTCTCAGCCGAGACCGAGACCGACGCGAGCGCCGAGAGAGCAGCGAGGAGCGCAAAGCACTTCATAGTGAACTTGTGGATGGTGGAAGAGGAGAGGAAACTGGTCTGCAGCGGCGCAAATTGGAGAATGACTGACGGAAGCGACAGCGCGCGCTATGCTAGCGAGCGGTGGTCGTGGCGGTGGCGCTCGTGATGGTGGTGGTGGCGACGGCGCGACTTACTAGTACAATACAGGCAACGGTGGCATGCAAGCAGAGCAGAGCAGCAGCGCTTCAAGGTCGAAGCGCTCATCGTCGTGACCGCCAGACACCACCAGACAGACGCATCGGCCGACATGCAGAGGCAGCAGCAGGCAGGCAAGCGCGATGGATGAGTCGCGGCGAGCGAGCGGGCAGCAGGCGCGTGCTCCGGCAAATGTGCACGTGCCTCGGACCAACAGCCGCGATCGTCAGGTTTCGAGATTAAATAGCCGCGTACACGGAGTGTGCGTTCAAGTACGCGACCAAGTAAATGCGCACTTCGTAAATGCGCTCAAACTCGAAGAGGCAGAAAACGCTTATACGCCCGCGTAGTATAACTGCTTGGTGCGTACTTGGTCGAAGCGCGGTGACGACAATCACAGAGAGAAGATGAAAGATGGATACACTCCTCTTGCTATTGCGCGCACACATCACGCACGACCAGAGAGATCGATCTCTCTCGATCGAAGACCGCCACATGTCACGACGACGAGCTCGAGGCTTGCGCGTGGCAGCGCCGAATCGAGTGCGAGTTCGACGACGCTTCAAGGGCTCTGTGGCTGTCAAAAGCGTGCTGCGGGTGCGTGAGTGAGTGGGGTCGTGCCGCTACATCACTGACACCTGACAAGCCGCGACGTTCGCAGAGTCACCAAGGCGATTCGAGGCGAGGCAGGCGCGTCTCGGTGAGCGCACTCGCTAGCAGCGAGACAAAGACCAAGACCACCCGTAGTTATTGCAGGGCGTGAAGGCGAAGGCGTCCAGCGGCGCACACTTGAACGCAAGATGAATAGGGTCGCTCTTTACCAAGCGTGCTTGGAGCACATGCAACTGACACCAATGCACGCACTACACTCGCTAGCGTAGACCTCACTCTTTGAGGTCGGCTCACTGCACACCGAATCGCATCGGAATCGCTCTCACGCGGCGTATTGTGTGCCCCGCCTCGCTGTCACACGACGGCATCTTGGTTTTGGAGGTGCACGAGGCCTTGTCTGTCAGATCTCGCTACTGAGTACGCGGATCCACATCGACACTTCATGTGACGGTATACACTTGCCCCACCGAGTCTACAATGCTGGTCTGCTCGTCGAGCACAGCGCCGTCGCTGGCGAGCGAACCGAGCTGGAGTCGCTTTGAAGCTGCGTGGTGATCCAACGGACCAACCAAGACGCAGACTGCACACTGATCAATCCCAACAGCAGACACTTCTGCGTTCGGATTGATTGAGTTTCTCCATCAATTCGAAACCCACACTCGCGGTCTGCTAATAACGATGTGATTGATTGATTGATTGACTGATTGAGTCACTTGGGTCAACAACCAACCCGTTCATTTCTCTTGGGTTTTGTATGCTGATTTTGTCATTGGGACAATGGGTTCACTCGTACACACACTTCAACATGCGTGTGCACATACACATGCATAGGCACTCGGGCACTACAACGTAGTACCTATCTCTCTCTCTCTCATACACTCTCTCACTCTCTCAGTCTCTTCTCACACACTGTTTGTTTCTCTACGGGACCGGCGTGCCCTTGAACGCTGCGAGCATCGTGAGCTTGTCGGTGCGCGGCGTGGTCCAGTCCTTCTCGAGCAGCCCCTCCGTGTCGCCGGCGTTCGGGTTCACGGCCCAGTAGAACCAGCCGATGGACTTGCGCTGGAGGTAGTCGGCGAACTGGTGCTGCCACTTCTTGTCGCCGTCGTTGCGGAACGTGCCGCCCCACTCGCCCACGACGACGGGCCCGTGCTTGTTGTGCACAAAGCCAAAGTGCTTGTCCCAGATCGCCGGCATGTTGCTCGGGAAGCTCGACGCTTCGAAGTAGCTCATCTTGGACACGTCCGGACCGTACACGTGCGGGCTGTACACGAGTCGCTCGGCGACTGGGAGCGCGAGCGGCGCGCGCTGGACGTCCATGAGGTTCTCGCCCCAGAAGCACGGGAACATCGGGTCGTCGCGACTCGAGCGGTCCATGCCTTCGACGAAGATGAGCCAGCGCGGGTTGATCTTGAGGATCGCCGTGGACCACTTGAGCGCGGCGAGGCGCCAGTCCGTCGCGACGTCGCCGCTGCCCCACGTCGCCTTGCCGTGCGGCTCGTTCTTGAGGTCGGCGCCGACGACGTTCCACGCGTTCTTGTACCGCGTCGCGAGGATCTTCCACGCGTTCTCAAAGTGGTCCTTGTCGGCGTCCGAGGTGTACCAGAGCTCGCCGATGCCGCCGGCTTTGTAGAGCATCTGCGCGTCGAGGAGCACGAGGAGCTTGTTGTCGGCGAACACCTTGACGGCGTGGTCCAGCACGTCGAGGTACGACAGCGTCTTGCCGCTGAACGCCTTCACGAGCGCAGCCTCGTTCTTGACCATGCCGGCGTCCACGGGCGAGTTCTTGAGCACGGCGTCGACTGCGAACGGGATGCGCACGGCGTTGAAGCTGTTCTTCTTGAGGAACGCCGCGACGTTCTGCATCGTCGTGGACTCGGCGCCGCCCCAGAGTCCGTGCGGCACGAGGAGGTCGCCTTCCATGCCAAAGTAGCTCGCGCCTTTGAACTTGAACGGCGCGCCGTTGAGGTAGATGCCGTCGAGCTTGGCTTGGAAGTTGAGCGGCTTGCGCGGGCTTGCACCGGTGTTCTTGGCACGGACCTTTCCGTTTGAGGTTGCAAGGAGTCTTGTGTCGGTCGATGCGAAGTCGGAGACGATATGCGACTGGTTCGTTGCGGAGACTTGGAAGATCGAGGCAGCGAGCGTCGCAGCACCGAGGACGAACACGAACGCCTTCATTGTCTAGATACCAGTTGCTGTGGTCGTCTTGTGGTCGTGCCGTGGAATCGGAAAGTGAGCTCCGCTGTCGCTGTCGAAGACAGAAGGCAGGTAAGCTTAGTCGCAATGGCCATTCACCGTCCATGACGAGCGACGTAGAGAAGACGCGTTGCCGCCAACTGCGCGAGATGGTCGCTCGTGTCGCTCGTCACGAGAGTCAGTCAGTCATATGCTCTTCGCGCGTGAGCTCAAGACGGCGCATTGCGATGGGCTCGGTACACGCACAGAGACAACAGCATCTTGGTGCGAGCATCGTATAGTCGACGATTTGAGAGAGAGCTTGGTTGTCGCTCGATCAAGCGGAGCGATGCAAGCACAACGCGCTCGCTGTGATCGCGCCGCTCGAGTCGAGATCTTGCTCATCAATCGATGCGACACGAAGCAGATCGCGCAGCAGGATCGTACATCGTGTGTGCTTGTCTTCTTGCTGTCTCGTGTATCTTCACTTCTCTACACGAGCGCGCTCTCTCTCTCTTTCTCTCTCTCGTGCTGCTCGCATGTTTGGTTCATCGCAAACCCGGGTCGAGCAAGCGCGTGTGCTGCTACTGCACCTAACAGATCTCGCTTCTGCTTCACGCACGCTCAGTAGCTCTCTCGAGACGACGATGATGGCGACAACGTCTGAGCACTGCAGAGTCGACATGGTCTAGAAGCGAGTCTGCGCTGTTACTCGAGTCGACTTGAGCGCCGACGCCGATGTTGGTGCTGGTTGCTATTCTAGACGAACATGGCATCGTGCACCTTGTCGGTCATGCCATGGCGCATCCGTCGCAGCACCTGGTCCGTCGGAAAGCGCGTGTCGGATCTTGGGATTAGCAGAGCGACAAAGAGAGAGAGAGAGAGCAAGTGAACGAACAAGCAGTCACGCGTTGCCAGCGGTCGCTTGGATGCAAGCAGACGCATTGTCGAGTGTGTCGCGACCGCGCGATGCCACGTGAGCGAGCGCACTCTCGCTGTCAGCAGCAACAACAACAACAGGCAAAGAGAGCGCACTCGATACGACACGATCCGCTGCACATCCAGTCACTTGTTCGTGTGTACAGATACAGACTCATGAGGGCGGCTGGTCGTGCGGCCGTGCGCGCCTCACCGAATGAGCAACACGCACGCGTCCCCATCTCAAACGTGCATCCTCGAGCATGTGCTCGCATGCCATCTGGCATCGGCCAATCCATATGCGCTGACTGACGAGCCTGTCAGTGACAGCGCGCTCGGTGGCGACGAGGACTTGGTCGCATCGCTCTCCAGCAGTCGATCGCCTCGTGCATCGAGAGCGCCATGAAGCGCCATGAAGCGCTGCGAGCCGACCGAGCAAGAGAGAAAGTGAGCGAGTGAGAGCGCTCACTCTGCAGTTTGCCAGCTCCAATACACACAGCTCACATCTCTGCTCTCACAGATCAAGTATGCGCGTGTTCGCGTTCGTCGTTGGTCTCGCGGCACTCGCAGCCTCTGCGCTCGAGGTCTCGGCAAAGAACGCTTCGTGCCGCCGGTCGACTGCCAAGCCAACGTCAGTCCCCGCAGCTCCAGCAACGCCGACTCTGATCCCAAGCTCGATCAAACCGACGAGCGTCCCTACGACAACCAAACCCACCAGCACGCCGAGCACGATGACGCCGCCTCGCAACACCTCGGCTCCAACACTACTCCCGAACACGACCGAGACTGGTGACGAAGCCTCAACTCAACTCAACTTCCAAGCCAAGCTCGACGGCATCTACCTCAACGGCGCGCCGTTCAAGTTCAAAGGCGCGAGCTACTTTGGCATGGAAGGCGACCTCCTCGTGCCGCACGGACTCTGGGGCGGCGCCGAGTCCACGACGATGCAGAACGTCGCGGCGTTCCTCAAGAAGAACAGCTTCAACGCCGTGCGCATCCCGTTCGCAGTCGACGCCGTGCTCAAGAACTCGCCCGTGGACGCCGGCATGGTCAAGAACGAGGCTGCGCTCGTGAAGGCGTTCAGCGGCAAGACGCTGTCGTACCTCGACGTGCTGGACCACGCCGTCAAGGTGTTCGCCGACAACAAGCTCCTCGTGCTCCTCGACGCGCAGATGCTCTACAAAGCCGGCGGCATCGGCGAGCTCTGGTACACCTCGGACGCCGACAAGGACCACTTTGAGAACGCGTGGAAGATCCTCGCGACGCGGTACAAGAACGCGTGGAACGTCGTCGGCGCCGACCTCAAGAACGAGCCGCACGGCAAGGCGACGTGGGGCAGCGGCGACGTCGCGACGGACTGGCGCCTCGCCGCGCTCAAGTGGTCCACGGCGATCCTCAAGATCAACCCGCGCTGGCTCATCTTCGTCGAAGGCATGGACCGCTCGAGTCGCGACGACCCGATGTTCCCGTGCTTCTGGGGCGAGAACCTCATGGACGTCCAGCGCGCGCCGCTCGCGCTCCCAGTCGCCGAGCGACTCGTGTACAGTCCGCACGTGTACGGTCCGGACGTGTCCAAGATGAGCTACTTCGAAGCGTCGAGCTTCCCGAGCAACATGCCGGCGATCTGGGACAAGCACTTTGGCTTTGTGCACAACAAGCACGGGCCCGTCGTCGTGGGCGAGTGGGGCGGCACGTTCCGCAACGACGGCGACAAGAAGTGGCAGCACCAGTTCGCCGACTACCTCCAGCGCAAGTCCATCGGCTGGTTCTACTGGGCCGTGAACCCGAACGCCGGCGACACGGAGGGGCTGCTCGAGAAGGACTGGACCACGCCGCGCACCGACAAGCTCACGATGCTCGCAGCGTTCAAGGGCACGCCGGTCCCGTAGAGAAACAAACAGTGTGTGAGAAGAGACTGAGAGAGTGAGAGAGTGTATGAGAGAGAGAGAGATAGGTACTACGTTGTAGTGCCCGAGTGCCTATGCATGTGTATGTGCACACGCATGTTGAAGTGTGTGTACGAGTGAACCCATTGTCCCAATGACAAAATCAGCATACAAAACCCAAGAGAAATGAACGGGTTGGTTGTTGACCCAAGTGACTCAATCAGTCAATCAATCAATCAATCACATCGTTATTAGCAGACCGCGAGTGTGGGTTTCGAATTGATGGAGAAACTCAATCAATCCGAACGCAGAAGTGTCTGCTGTTGGGATTGATCAGTGTGCAGTCTGCGTCTTGGTTGGTCCGTTGGATCACCACGCAGCTTCAAAGCGACTCCAGCTCGGTTCGCTCGCCAGCGACGGCGCTGTGCTCGACGAGCAGACCAGCATTGTAGACTCGGTGGGGCAAGTGTATACCGTCACATGAAGTGTCGATGTGGATCCGCGTACTCAGTAGCGAGATCTGACAGACAAGGCCTCGTGCACCTCCAAAACCAAGATGCCGTCGTGTGACAGCGAGGCGGGGCACACAATACGCCGCGTGAGAGCGATTCCGATGCGATTCGGTGTGCAGTGAGCCGACCTCAAAGAGTGAGGTCTACGCTAGCGAGTGTAGTGCGTGCATTGGTGTCAGTTGCATGTGCTCCAAGCACGCTTGGTAAAGAGCGACCCTATTCATCTTGCGTTCAAGTGTGCGCCGCTGGACGCCTTCGCCTTCACGCCCTGCAATAACTACGGGTGGTCTTGGTCTTTGTCTCGCTGCTAGCGAGTGCGCTCACCGAGACGCGCCTGCCTCGCCTCGAATCGCCTTGGTGACTCTGCGAACGTCGCGGCTTGTCAGGTGTCAGTGATGTAGCGGCACGACCCCACTCACTCACGCACCCGCAGCACGCTTTTGACAGCCACAGAGCCCTTGAAGCGTCGTCGAACTCGCACTCGATTCGGCGCTGCCACGCGCAAGCCTCGAGCTCGTCGTCGTGACATGTGGCGGTCTTCGATCGAGAGAGATCGATCTCTCTGGTCGTGCGTGATGTGTGCGCGCAATAGCAAGAGGAGTGTATCCATCTTTCATCTTCTCTCTGTGATTGTCGTCACCGCGCTTCGACCAAGTACGCACCAAGCAGTTATACTACGCGGGCGTATAAGCGTTTTCTGCCTCTTCGAGTTTGAGCGCATTTACGAAGTGCGCATTTACTTGGTCGCGTACTTGAACGCACACTCCGTGTACGCGGCTATTTAATCTCGAAACCTGACGATCGCGACTGTTGGTCCGAGGCACGTGCACATTTGCCGGAGCACGCGCCTGCTGCCCGCTCGCTCGCCGCGACTCATCCATCGCGCTTGCCTGCCTGCTGCTGCCTCTGCATGTCGGCCGATGCGTCTGTCTGGTGGTGTCTGGCGGTCACGACGATGAGCGCTTCGACCTTGAAGCGCTGCTGCTCTGCTCTGCTTGCATGCCACCGTTGCCTGTATTGTACTAGTAAGTCGCGCCGTCGCCACCACCACCATCACGAGCGCCACCGCCACGACCACCGCTCGCTAGCATAGCGCGCTGTCGCTTCCGTCAGTCATTCTCCAATTTGCGCCGCTGCAGACCAGTTTCCTCTCCTCTTCCACCATCCACAAGTTCACTATGAAGTGCTTTGCGCTCCTCGCTGCTCTCTCGGCGCTCGCGTCGGTCTCGGTCTCGGCTGAGAAGTGCGTCCTCGCGAACCTCGTCAAGGACCTCGAGCCGATCACGAAGATGGTGTACGCGTGCTACGACGCCACGGGCTACGCTGTCATCCCGCCGCGCGCGAACCCGACGCCGGAGCAGACCGCGGCAGTGTGCGCCAAGTGCCCCGAGATGATCGCCACGGCCAAGACCATGAAGTTCGCGACGTGCACGTTTGCCGTCTCGGGCGTCGACATTCCGCTCAATGAGTGGGTCCCGAAGATCACTGGCGCATGCGACGCGAGTGCGAGTGCGAGTGCGAGCGCCGGTGCCGGTGCCGGTGCGGCGTCGACGAACGCGACTGCGAGCGCAACATCGAGCAACTCGACTGCCGCAGCAGGCGCGACCACGAGCAACTCGACTGCGGGCGCAAGTGGCGCCGCGAAGAGCACGGTGACTGCGCCAGCAGCGACGACTGCCGCGGCGGCGACGCCCGCGCCGACCACCAGCGCTGCGAACGCGGTCACGTCCCTCAGCGTCGCGGCTGTCGCAGTCGGCTCGGTCGCCGCCTCGTTCATGCTGTAAGCGAATACGCACGCGCTCACTCACGCACTCGCTCAGCACGCAGCGTAGGCGATCGACAAAGCGCTTGACAGACACTGCCACACACACCCAAATAGCAGTAGCCGCAGCGCCGACCGCACCGCACTGCGTAACTAGACTAGTACTATCTGTATCGTTTGACCCACTCGCCAGCCGCCATCGCACTGCCCGTTCACTTGCTCGTTGGCATCTCACCTGGGATCTTGCTCTGCTACATGGCTAGCTGGCTAGCTGGCTAGCTGGCGGACGGACGGACGGACTGGATGGTGCGAGGCTTCCGACGCCGACGCGACGTGTGCAGCACTTGCGAAGCGTGAAGCATGTCAAGCGGCAGGAAGCAGCAGCAGCAGCATGACGCGAGGAAGCTTGATGGCGCTGGCCTCTGGGTTCGCCAGTAGACACTTGACTTGCGTTGAGTATGCTGCGCGATGACGCCAGCGCCAGCAAGTCAGCTGTTCGCTCGTGCGAATCTTCTCGGACGTGCATACAACAGCCAGCGCTCTCGCAGACTTCTTTCCCACCCGCAGCAGCCGAAACAACATAACGACGCCGAGCAAGCTCGAGCAGACACGCTCGCTCGATTGATTGAGCGCAACGCGCACGAAGCTGCTCACGCACTCGACGATCTGTGCGCGCTCGTCCACACACATCCACACTCACTCGCTCGCTCACCCACACACACACTGCACGTTGGAAGCATGAAGACCACCGCGCTCCTCGTTGCTGCAGTGGCAGCAGCTGCCGCGACGCTCGCGCCCACAGCGACTGCCGAGGTGTGCGTGCTCGCCGAGCTCGCGCCAACGTTCCTCGACATCCTCGACCCGGTCTACGCGTGCTCGGACGCCACGGGCTACAACATCGTGCCGCCGACGGCCAAGCCGACCGCAGCGCAAGGCGCGGCGATCTGCGCCAAGTGCACCAAGCTCATCGCCGCGGCGTCCAAGAAGACGTTCCCGGCGTGCACGCTCAAGCTCGACGGCGTCGACGTGCCGCTCAACGAGTACTTTGGCGGCATTGTGCGCACGTGCGGCGACACCCTGCGCTCCACCGACGCAGGCTCTGGCACCGGATCGCCGTCGACGAAAGCGCCGACTGTCGGCGCGACTGTCGCCCCCGCCAACATGACGACGGCCACAGGCGCAAAGAACGCGAGCTCCAACGCGTCGTCGTCTGCTGCGAAAGCGAGCGACGCGACGCCAGCGCCAACGACGTCAGGCAGCAGCAGCAATAGCATGGCGTCACGAACTGCAGCAGCTATCGCCGTCGCGTCGATGCTCGTAGCGTGCGCGCTCTAAGCAGACTAGCTTCTTTGTGTTTGGTCTTGTATCCTCATATCATCTCTCCTCTGTCCGTTCGTCCACTCCATCAACCCGTCCACCCACTCTGCCTTGCGCCTTGCGTCTTGTGCCTTGCGTCCTGTGCCTTGCGTCCTGCGTCTTCCTGTTGTTGGTACCAGGCGATGTATCGATGTGGATTGTGCACCGTTGGACGAGCTGCAGTGCGATTCCTCCTTCATCCAGCTGAAGACGCCACAACAGCTGGAGTCTCGAGCGACTTTGCTCAACGCGACTTGCCTGAACGCCTTGCAAGTGCGCCTGTTGCGCTGCTAACGTACGCGTGTGTGTTCAACACGGCAACGAGGTCGTTGGACTTGCGCATGAGTGAGCAGATCGTTGCGTTCGAGAAGCAGTGCGTGGTGCGACCACAGCAGCAATGTGAAGTGCAAACGCATCCGAGTAAGCGAGTTTGCACCGCTGGTCGTGAGCGAGCCTGAACGCGAGGATGCAGGAAGAGGGTAAGTGCGTCCTGTATGTTTCGTCGTGTCGTTTCATTGCACACTGGTCTTTCGTTTTTTTCATTCACAGCACATTGGTCTGTCGAGTGTTTTGAAAGCAAGTCTTTGAGAGAACAATCGAACCAAACAAGAAAAGAGCTCACAAGAAAAGAGCTCACAAGAAAAGAACCCGCACACCAATGAAACGAGCGAGCGTCAGAAACGAATAGAAACGAACTGCATTTCACAAAACGCTTGCAATACAATGAAATATGTTTGTTTGCTTCAAAGAAGATGTCACACACAGTGCGTTGTGTTGCAATATGTTGCAATATTTGCTGCAGCGACCTCTATCGAGATCTCTGATTCAACTAAAAACAGACAAACACAAGTCAACAAACAAGACTAACCAGACAAACAAGTCAAACAAACATGTAGGCAAACAAGACAAACACTACCAACACGTCACACAAACCACGTTTCTCTTGCTTTTCTGCATTTTGCTTGTTCAGCAATGTGCTTTGTTTGTCATTCACACTCCAAATGCACTTGATTGGAAATCTATCCAAACGAGCAAATTGCAAGCATTTTTGTCAACGATGAACGATGCCAAGCTCCGCCAACTTTCATGAGCGACAGTCAACAGTCAGTCAGTCAGTCAGTCAGTCAGTCAGTCAGTCAGTCAGTCAGTCAGTCGTAGCTTCACAGCCTCACTGCGTCGTACTAGTACCTTTTCAAAGTTCCAGCTCAAGTCCGCGCGCGCGAGACCGACATCCAGACGAGGTGCATCGGGTGCGAGAGCACGCCGCTAAGCGCCAACTTTCATGAGCAGCATCTACGGCTTCTAGAACAACCAAACGAGAGATGGCATGCTTCATGCTTCATGCTTCACGACAACAGCAACCGCAAAAGCAAAAGCACGCGTATGAGTTCGTGCTCCTTTTGTGTTGCTCTGGCCCTCTGGTTGTGTGAGCTGCAGCATGCATCAGCGCACTCAAAGTCGTTGCACTAGCGATCGTGTTGCCGTCTCAAGGTGTTGCTAGGTCGGTACTAGTGAGTGCATGTGTACATGCCGGTGCATCCTCTAGCGCTCAAGGCTCCGATACAACAAGCCAGCGTACCAACACCCGCACCAACTGACCGACCGGATTGCTCGAGATGCCGACACCTAGCTTAACTCGATCCGCTGGTGAGCTCGTCTCGAGTACTCTCGATCGAGAACATGGATCTCAATTCAGCTGGGGTGGTCAGATGAACTCGCCAGCTCCAAGCGCTCCATTCAGCAGTCAGTCTTGGCTGATGGTGTCACCACCAGGACTCGCAAAGCCCAACATCGCAGTGCTAACTTTGACGACTGGTACATGTCCTAAACGAGAGCTTGTCTTGTCTATCGCTTGACAACAAGCTCACTTTCCAACATCCACACCGATCTCTTGCGCGTTTGCATCCTGTGGGTCGCAAGCATGGCGTACGGCAACGCGGCCACGACGAACAATGTCGCCGAGTACAACGGGCTCGTGAACGGGCTGCGACAGGCGAAGGAGGGTGGCTACAAGCCGCTCCACGTCGTCGGCGACAGCGCCATGGTCCTCTCACAGCTCAGAACCTACCGACCGCCGCGCAAGCCCAACCTGGCGCTACTATACCAAGAAGCGAGAGATCTTGCTGACGAGGTCGCCGTCGTCAGCTGGGGGCACCATTATCGCGACTACAACAAGATGGCGGACCGGGCGGCGAACATCGCGATGGACGGCTGCACATCCGCCCAAGTCCACACACCAACCAGCCGACACATCGTCTCGGAGCTAGAGGCACTCGTGGACAACGACGTGCTCCACTGGCTCGAGACATCAACGAACGAACACGCCGACGGGGCTGGACCCAGGATGAACGCGAGGGATCGCGCCATCTCAAGACAGCACCACGCGCAGCGCAGAGCAGCTGTGCGCGACGGCGTACGTGCATAAGTACATTCTCACACGTCGGTCGATGACTCCGGTCATTCGCTGACAGGATATGGCGGGTCGCTCGCGTACCTGAATATACCTCACACTTCCTCCTCCTTGCGCGTTTGCGCTGGCGCTGTCGTTGCGCTCACGCATGTCCAACGAAGCGGAACAAGCTTCGTCATCACTGTCGTGTTCTGTTGACCCGATTCGAGATGGTTGAGGAGTTGCACTGATGATCAGTCGCGTGCTGTAGACGACAACGAGTGGATGCATGCTGCAGCAGTCGTGGAGGCGAGCACTTGTATCGAGGAGCTCGCTCGAGAGGTGTGATTCAGAGTGAGCAGTAGCGACTATGCCAGTTGACAAAGGCATGCTCTGTCTTGTCAGGCGTCAGGCGTCAGGCGTCAGTGCTCGTGCTCATGCTTGTGTTTCTTGGCGTCTCTCGAGACCTCCACACGCGAGTTCTTGCTCATATCTTTGAACGCTTTGCCTTGCAGCATCGCGCACAAGACACGTGGCTCGAAGTGGCGCGCTCCAGCAGCTGCAAACAGCAAGAGAACGAGGAACGTGTGCACATTGCGAGTTGCTCAGCACACTGTGATGGATGCGGTACATTGCCATCGTATCGCATCTGATCGCCGAGCAAACAGACAGACAGACCGGCTCTGTTGGCTCACACGTGAGTGAGACCGTGGCCTCTTGTGTGAGCAGGACAGCTTCCGCACATGTGGACACATGCGTCGTGTGTCGTGTTGCCAGCGTCGTCGACATCACTGGTCTGTCAAAGCCAAGCATGCATGTGCGTTGTCCGCACAGCAAGTTGTGTGCGGGCTTGCTTGCGTTGCTTGCACTGGAGCGCAGCACAGGAGTCACCGCTGCCGGAGGAGCAGCAGCAGAGCTGACACTGTTTTTGCGCCGCGGTCGGTCTCCGGTCTCCGGTCTCTGTTCGCGGACACCTGCAACTGAGAACACTCATCCAAGCACTCACTTTCACTCCCACGACTCGAGACGCACGCACACTCATCGAGACCTTCTTCTTCTTCTTGCTCGAGGTCAATCGATCGATCGCTCACACGTGTCCTGGAGTCCTCTAGCAGCAGAGCAGCAGCAAACAGCGACCAGAGCCGATCAGATGCGCAAAACCTGTCGTCGACACCTTCCCGCTCGTTCGTTCAGTGCAAGCGTTGCAACATGGGCGATTCGTATACAGGTGGGAGTATTCGTACTTTAATGAAATCAAGCGGTACTACTCTTGAGTCGCTCGATCCGCGCAAAAGCGCAAAAGCGCATCTGCGGATGTTCTTCGCCGCTCTACGTGGCCGCCGCTCGCCGCTCGCGCTCATTCGGCGACTTCCCCCTCAGCACCAGCGCCTCGGCCACTCGGGCGCTCCTTCGTCTTCTGCTTCTCCGCCGCTGCGCTCTGCCTCGCACGCACACACAACAACGACCATGACTGCGTTCCCCACGGCGTCGCTCCTGCCCAAGGAGGAGACGCTCGCCGCGGCGTTCCTCGAGCAGTACCCAGAGTACGACGGCCGCAACACGGTCGTCGCGATCTTTGACACGGGCGTCGACCCCGGCGCGATCGGGCTCCAAACGACGCCGGACGGCCGCCCGAAGGTCATCGACATCATCGACGCGACCGGCGCCGGCGACGTCGACACGTCGACGGTGCTCACGGCGCAGGACGACGGCAAGTCGCTCGTGCTCGCGAACGGCAAGACGCTGACGCTCAACCCCGAGTGGACGCCGAGCGCGGACGGGACGTACCACGTCGGCACGGTCGCGGCGTACCACCTCTTCCCCGGCCAGCTCGTCGCGCGCCTGAAGAAGGAGCGCAAGGAGAAGTTCGACATTGCGCAGCGCGAGGCCGTGAACAGCGTCCAGAGCGCGCTCGCGGACTGGGCGAAGCGCAACGCCGCGACGACGAGCGACCAGGCGCAGCTGCGCGCGAAGCGGGACCTGCAGGCGCGTCTCGCCGTGCTCGACGACCTCGCGAAGAGCTACGAGGACCCGGGTCCGATCTACGACGTCGTCGTGTTCTTTGACGGCGAGCACTGGCGCGCGGCCGTGGACGCGGCCGAGAGCGGCGACTTCACGGGCGTCGCGGCGCTCACCAACTACAAGATCGAGCGCCAGTACGCGACGTTCTCGGTCGAGTCGCAGCTCAACTACGCGCTCAACATCTACGACGACGGCAACACGCTGAGCATCGTGAACGACGTCGGCGCGCACGGCACGCACGTCGCCGGCATCGTCGCGGCGTACCACCCGGACCAGCCGGCGTGCAACGGCGTCGCACCAGGTGCGCAGATCATCTCGGTCAAGATCGGCGACGGGCGTCTCGGGAGCATGGAGACGTCGACGGCGCTCTCGCGCGCGATCCTCGCGATCATCGACGCCAAGGCCGACGTCGTGAACATGAGCTACGGCGAGTACGCGTCCGAGCACAACTACGGTCGCGTCGTGGAGCTCGCGAACGAGCTCGTGGACCAGCACAACGTGACGTTTGTCACGAGCGCCGGCAACAACGGCCCTGCGCTCGGCACAGTCGGCGCGCCGGGCGGCACGTCGTCGTGCATGATCGGCGTCGGCGCGTACGTGTCGCCCAAGATGATGGACGCCGAGTACATCATGCGCGAGAACGACCTCTCGGGCATCGCGTACACGTGGTCGTCGCGCGGCCCGACGTTCGACGGCGACATGGGCGTCGACATCTGCGCGCCGGGTGCGGCGATCGCGCCTGTGCCCAACTGGACGCTCAACAAGAAGCAGCTCATGAACGGCACGTCCATGTCGTCGCCCAACTGCGCGGGCAACATCGCGCTGCTCATCAGCGCGCTCAAGGACAAGGCGATCGCGTACACGCCGTACTCGATCAAGCGCGCGCTCGAGAAGACGGCGGTCGTGCTCCCGAACGTCGAGGTCTTTGCGCAGGGCAAGGGGCTGATCCAAGTGCTCCCGGCGTTCGAGTACCTCGCGCGCCACGGCAACGCGTTCGACGGCTCGCGCCAGTTCCCGCTCTCGTACACGATCAAGACGTCGTCCGGCGCCGACGGCAAGGCCCGCGGCGTGTACTTGCGCGACGCGGTCGACTTTGTGCACGACGCCACGGAGGTGAACGTGCAGGTGACGCCGGCGTTCCACAAGCTCGCGGCGCAGGAGGACAAGGTGCGCTTCGAGCTGCACCTGAAGCTCGTGGCGTCCGCGCGCTGGATCGACGTCGGGCGCCACCTCGCGCTCATGCACGAAGGCCGCGGGTTCAAAGTGCTCGTGACGACCAAGCACTTGCCAGCGGGCGTGAGCGTCGGCGAGATAGCAGCGTACGACGCGAACAACGAGGCGCGCGGTCCGGTGTTCAAGATCCCCGTGACGGTCATCAAGCCCGAGGCTGTGGTCGCGCCGGTCGTGTCGTACGCAAAGGCGCTGCAGCCAGGCGACATCTCGCGCCGGTTCTTCACGCCGCCGACTGGCGCAACGTGGGCCGACGTCGTGCTCTCGCGCAAGAGCGACGGCAGCGGCGCGCGCGAGAACGACTCGAACGCGTCCGGCAAGCTCTACATGTTCCACGTGATGCAGTTCGCGCCGTTTGTGCGGCAGAGCGCATCGTCGTTCCAGAAGGCGTTCTTCCTGCGCCCGGGCGAGGAGGTGCAGTACAGCTTCGACCTCACGGGCGGCCTCACGGCCGAGTTCTGCCTCGCGCAGTTCTGGAGCGCGCTCGGCGACTCGGTCGTGCACGTCGACGTGCGCTTCCGCGGCATCGTGCCGGACCAGCAGCAGGTCGCGGTCGCGGGCGGCACCGGGTCGCACAAGGTCTTGCTGACGTCGACAGTCGAGAAGGAGACGCTCGCGCCGAGCGTGAGCTTTAGCAAGTGGACGCAGCGCCTCCGGCCCACGAGCGCGACGATCGCGCCGCTGAGCTCGCACCGCGACCAGTTCCCAGACCAGCGCCAGGTATACGAGCTCGTGCTCACGTACGCGTTCACGAGCAAAGAGGCTGGGAAGGTCGTGCCGCGCCTGCCGCTGCTGAGCCAGCGGCTGTACGAGTCGCCGTTCGAGTCGCAGCTCTCGCTCGTGTTCGACGCCAAGAAGCAGTACGTCGGCACGTCGGACGCGTTCGGCGACGCCGTCGCGGTCCAGAAAGGCGCCTACACGGTGCGCTCGCAGGTGCGCCACGAGGACGTGCGGAAGCTCGAGGCGCTCAAGCACATGGTGCTCTTCCTCGAGCGCGACGTCAAGGACATCAGCGCGCCGGTGTTTGCGCACCAGGACGACGCCGCAGTGGGCGGCAAGGCGCTCGAGAGCAAGGCGCTGCCGCTGCACACGCTCGTGCCGGTGTTTGTGGGCGAGCCGAGCGCCGACAAGCTCCCGACTGGCCACGCGCCGGGCGATTTGCTCACTGGCAAGATCCACTTTGGCAAGAAGAACGGCGCGATCACGGGCAGCGGCCGCCGTCCGGGCGGCTTTGACATCTCGTACGTCATCCCGGCGGCGCCGACGCCCGCGAAGGAGCCGGAGCCCGAGGCGCCAAAGGACGAGCGCGACGAGCAGGAGCTCGCGGACGAGGCCGTGCGCGACCTCTTGCTCGCGCGCGTGGCCAAGCTCGCGGGCACGCCGGCGTTCGAGGCGGCGTGGCAGCGCCTCGCGGACCAGTACCCGTCGCACGTGCCGGTCGTGCAAGCCAAGCTGCACCACGTGGACGCCGAGAGCACGCGACTGAGCGCGCTGAGCGACGTCGTCGCGGCGGCGGACGCCGTGCTCGCGCTCATCGACCAGGACGCGCTCGCGCGGTTCTTCGGCACGCGCGCGGTCCCGAGCGACGCGCCGGCGGCGCAGAAGAAGGTGCAGAAGGAGCGCGAGGCGACGAAGGCGATGCTCGTGGACGCGCTGAGCCGCAAGACGCGCGCGCTCGGTGACGCCGGCGACTGGGACGCGTTCCTCGCCTCGTTCGCGACGCTGCAGCAGTGGGCCGACGTCGACGCCACGCACGCGCTGCTGCGAGTGGCGCTGCTGCACGACCGCCACTGCGACGCGCACGGACTCGCGCTCCAGCGCCTGCGCAAGGTCGCGGACCTCGACGCGAGCGAGCAGGAGAAGATCCTGAGCGCCGACGCGCTCCAGAAGGAGCTGCTCGCGACGCTCGACACGCTCGCGTGGCCGCACTGGCGCGCGCACGAGCAGCAGTGGCACCGCCGCCGCACACCTGCGTCGTTCCGCAAGTTCTAGACGCGTGTGTGTGAGTAGGAGCGAAGGATCATGAGCACGTGCTTTCAGTTGCTCTTCTTGGTGCTAGCGTTCGATCGATCCATGCGTCATGCATGCCCAGGTCATTTTTCTCAAGCAGCTCACTCGCTGCATATGCAGATACAGAGGCCATTCACGTGGACCACACCACATAAAACACGAAACGACGCGAACGCACTTCAGCATTATTAGCGCCATCAGCACCAGCGCCATTGGCAGTGCCATCGCAGCGAGCTCTTCGCCAGCATCTCGCGCCGACCTTGTACCTCACGAGCGCACGTGATTGCTCCTGGACGCCCAAGCAAGCGAGCGCCATGAAAGGCGAACTGGGCGTGCCGCCAAGCACTGGCAGTAGCAGCACCAACAACAACAACGCCAGCGAGTCGGTCTTTCCGCTTCCGTACTCGCCTCCTGCGTTCGCGTACCAGCCACGCACGCCCGTCGTCTCAGTGCACACCAACTCGTACAACATCTCGACGGTTGGGAACAACAACAGCTACAGCGTTGCGATGCTGCGTCCAGAGCCGTGGACGCTCGACGAGCACCAGCGATTCCTCCACGCACTCGAGACGTACGGCGTGAACGCTCAGCGCACGAGTTCTGACGTCATCTGGCACGCAATCACACAAGCCGTGCACACGCGCACGCTCCAAGACGTCAAAGAGCACGCGCACCAGTACCTCGTGCAGCTCCAGTACGCGAATGTGCAGAAGCGCAACGAGCAGTTGCTCATGCAGTCGATCGACGCGGGCTGGACGCTCGAAGAGGATGCGCTCTTTGAGCACCTCCTCGCAGCTTATGCCGCAAACGACGCAACTGCGTGCTACCCGTGGGAACTCATCGCTGCCAAGTTGCCTGGCAAGTCAGCGTGCGCCGTTCAGGAGCGGTACCACAAGCTCTGCTACGACGTCGCGCGCATCGAGACTGGCCACCACGTGGATATATGCTACGGAGCTCGCTCAGCGCACAGCAAAGCGCTTGCGGCGGCAGACAACGCGTCTGCAATGAGCAACAACGTGTCGCTGTCCGAGCAAGCGCAAGGCTGGGACTGCGTCGTGACGCTCACACTAGAAGAGCAGTCGATCTTGGTTGCAGCGTTTGAGCAGACGCGCGAGTCGCTGCATGCATCTCCAGATATGCTTGAGAGCGTCACGAGTGCTGTAGCAGCACTCACGACAGCGCGCAACAAGATCCCACCGCAGCGCGTCAGTGCACTATTCACGCTCGAGGACGCTCGCGCTATGTTCCAGGAGCTACTGAGCGGCACAACGTCTCCACCCAGTCACGAGCACAGTGCACAGCCTGCGGCTGACCCGCAAAGCATCTTGGAGCTGCTCGTGCGCCGTTTGCGACTTCAGCCACAGCGTACTGCCAGTGCCATGGATATCCAAGACAGTAGCGCCACACCAGCGACAACCGGCGCCGAGTCGGAGAAGCGCAGTGCAGGACAGCGCTCCAAGCCGCTAACGACGGCTGGACTCGCGTTCGGTGACGCGCCGCCGACGCCGCTCTACAACTCGGTGCACCTCTTCTCCAGCTCTTCAAAGCCCACAGACGCCTCGCAGCGCAGTCCGACTGCAGAGGATCTGCTGACCTTCCGAGCTTCTTCAAGCGGCAACAACAACAGCAGCAGCAACGATCAATCTGGATCGGACTCGACGCAGCGTCGACCTCGTGCACAACAAGCGGCTGCTTCATCCAGTGCAGTCTCGCCGTACAACTTGAGAAGTCGCAGTATCCAGTCGCTCTTCTCGCCATCGAGCAGCGGCACATTCTCGAGCGCTCCGCTGCCGTCTCCGCTCTCGAACCTCGTCGCGTCGTTCACGCCTCGCAGCTGTGAAGCGCTTGTTCGCAGCAGCACTTTTGCCGAAGACCTCGGAGATGCGGCGGGTGATCGCACCACTGTGAAGCAGGAAGCCACGGATGCTAGCGACGAAGTGGATGACGCTGCGATGCACGACTTTTGCATGTAGCGAGCAAGAGCGAGTCAACTCGCAGCGACCGCAGGAGAATGAGAGGAGAGACCAAATCAGTTTTGAGTTGAACAGTGAGTGTCCATGCATCGCTTTGTCGCTTTGTCAGCCGTTGTTGGTACGATTTCAGTGATGTTCTGCAAGCCAGGCGTCAGCATCTCGAGCAATCCAGTCGGTCAGTTGGTGCGGGTGTTGGTACGCTGGCTTGTTGTATCGGAGCCTTGAGCGCTAGAGGATGCACCGGCATGTACACATGCACTCACTAGTACCGACCTAGCAACACCTTGAGACGGCAACACGATCGCTAGTGCAACGACTTTGAGTGCGCTGATGCATGCTGCAGCTCACACAACCAGAGGGCCAGAGCAACACAAAAGGAGCACGAACTCATACGCGTGCTTTTGCTTTTGCGGTTGCTGTTGTCGTGAAGCATGAAGCATGAAGCATGCCATCTCTCGTTTGGTTGTTCTAGAAGCCGTAGATGCTGCTCATGAAAGTTGGCGCTTAGCGGCGTGCTCTCGCACCCGATGCACCTCGTCTGGATGTCGGTCTCGCGCGCGCGGACTTGAGCTGGAACTTTGAAAAGGTACTAGTACGACGCAGTGAGGCTGTGAAGCTACGACTGACTGACTGACTGACTGACTGACTGACTGACTGACTGACTGACTGACTGTTGACTGTCGCTCATGAAAGTTGGCGGAGCTTGGCATCGTTCATCGTTGACAAAAATGCTTGCAATTTGCTCGTTTGGATAGATTTCCAATCAAGTGCATTTGGAGTGTGAATGACAAACAAAGCACATTGCTGAACAAGCAAAATGCAGAAAAGCAAGAGAAACGTGGTTTGTGTGACGTGTTGGTAGTGTTTGTCTTGTTTGCCTACATGTTTGTTTGACTTGTTTGTCTGGTTAGTCTTGTTTGTTGACTTGTGTTTGTCTGTTTTTAGTTGAATCAGAGATCTCGATAGAGGTCGCTGCAGCAAATATTGCAACATATTGCAACACAACGCACTGTGTGTGACATCTTCTTTGAAGCAAACAAACATATTTCATTGTATTGCAAGCGTTTTGTGAAATGCAGTTCGTTTCTATTCGTTTCTGACGCTCGCTCGTTTCATTGGTGTGCGGGTTCTTTTCTTGTGAGCTCTTTTCTTGTGAGCTCTTTTCTTGTTTGGTTCGATTGTTCTCTCAAAGACTTGCTTTCAAAACACTCGACAGACCAATGTGCTGTGAATGAAAAAAAACGAAAGACCAGTGTGCAATGAAACGACACGACGAAACATACAGGACGCACTTACCCTCTTCCTGCATCCTCGCGTTCAGGCTCGCTCACGACCAGCGGTGCAAACTCGCTTACTCGGATGCGTTTGCACTTCACATTGCTGCTGTGGTCGCACCACGCACTGCTTCTCGAACGCAACGATCTGCTCACTCATGCGCAAGTCCAACGACCTCGTTGCCGTGTTGAACACACACGCGTACGTTAGCAGCGCAACAGGCGCACTTGCAAGGCGTTCAGGCACAATGCGTGACCCCGCAAAGGGGTAATCTCGCAATGTGTATAGGTTCGATCGTTCGTACACAAGTGCATTCGGATTGATTGAGTTTCTCCATCAATTCGAAACCCACACTCGCGGTCTGCTAATAACGATGTGATTGATTGATTGATTGACTGATTGAGTCACTTGGGTCAACAACCAACCCGTTCATTTCTCTTGGGTTTTGTATGCTGATTTTGTCATTGGGACAATGGGTTCACTCGTACACACACTTCAACATGCGTGTGCACATACACATGCATAGGCACTCGGGCACTACAACGTAGTACCTATCTCTCTCTCTCTCATACACTCTCTCACTCTCTCAGTCTCTTCTCACACACTGTTTGTTTCTCTACGGGACCGGCGTGCCCTTGAACGCTGCGAGCATCGTGAGCTTGTCGGTGCGCGGCGTGGTCCAGTCCTTCTCGAGCAGCCCCTCCGTGTCGCCGGCGTTCGGGTTCACGGCCCAGTAGAACCAGCCGATGGACTTGCGCTGGAGGTAGTCGGCGAACTGGTGCTGCCACTTCTTGTCGCCGTCGTTGCGGAACGTGCCGCCCCACTCGCCCACGACGACGGGCCCGTGCTTGTTGTGCACAAAGCCAAAGTGCTTGTCCCAGATCGCCGGCATGTTGCTCGGGAAGCTCGACGCTTCGAAGTAGCTCATCTTGGACACGTCCGGACCGTACACGTGCGGGCTGTACACGAGTCGCTCGGCGACTGGGAGCGCGAGCGGCGCGCGCTGGACGTCCATGAGGTTCTCGCCCCAGAAGCACGGGAACATCGGGTCGTCGCGACTCGAGCGGTCCATGCCTTCGACGAAGATGAGCCAGCGCGGGTTGATCTTGAGGATCGCCGTGGACCACTTGAGCGCGGCGAGGCGCCAGTCCGTCGCGACGTCGCCGCTGCCCCACGTCGCCTTGCCGTGCGGCTCGTTCTTGAGGTCGGCGCCGACGACGTTCCACGCGTTCTTGTACCGCGTCGCGAGGATCTTCCACGCGTTCTCAAAGTGGTCCTTGTCGGCGTCCGAGGTGTACCAGAGCTCGCCGATGCCGCCGGCTTTGTAGAGCATCTGCGCGTCGAGGAGCACGAGGAGCTTGTTGTCGGCGAACACCTTGACGGCGTGGTCCAGCACGTCGAGGTACGACAGCGTCTTGCCGCTGAACGCCTTCACGAGCGCAGCCTCGTTCTTGACCATGCCGGCGTCCACGGGCGAGTTCTTGAGCACGGCGTCGACTGCGAACGGGATGCGCACGGCGTTGAAGCTGTTCTTCTTGAGGAACGCCGCGACGTTCTGCATCGTCGTGGACTCGGCGCCGCCCCAGAGTCCGTGCGGCACGAGGAGGTCGCCTTCCATGCCAAAGTAGCTCGCGCCTTTGAACTTGAACGGCGCGCCGTTGAGGTAGATGCCGTCGAGCTTGGCTTGGAAGTTGAGCGGCTTGCGCGGGCTTGCACCGGTGTTCTTGGCACGGACCTTTCCGTTTGAGGTTGCAAGGAGTCTTGTGTCGGTCGATGCGAAGTCGGAGACGATATGCGACTGGTTCGTTGCGGAGACTTGGAAGATCGAGGCAGCGAGCGTCGCAGCACCGAGGACGAACACGAACGCCTTCATTGTCTAGATACCAGTTGCTGTGGTCGTCTTGTGGTCGTGCCGTGGAATCGGAAAGTGAGCTCCGCTGTCGCTGTCGAAGACAGAAGGCAGGTAAGCTTAGTCGCAATGGCCATTCACCGTCCATGACGAGCGACGTAGAGAAGACGCGTTGCCGCCAACTGCGCGAGATGGTCGCTCGTGTCGCTCGTCACGAGAGTCAGTCAGTCATATGCTCTTCGCGCGTGAGCTCAAGACGGCGCATTGCGATGGGCTCGGTACACGCACAGAGACAACAGCATCTTGGTGCGAGCATCGTATAGTCGACGATTTGAGAGAGAGCTTGGTTGTCGCTCGATCAAGCGGAGCGATGCAAGCACAACGCGCTCGCTGTGATCGCGCCGCTCGAGTCGAGATCTTGCTCATCAATCGATGCGACACGAAGCAGATCGCGCAGCAGGATCGTACATCGTGTGTGCTTGTCTTCTTGCTGTCTCGTGTATCTTCACTTCTCTACACGAGCGCGCTCTCTCTCTCTTTCTCTCTCTCGTGCTGCTCGCATGTTTGGTTCATCGCAAACCCGGGTCGAGCAAGCGCGTGTGCTGCTACTGCACCTAACAGATCTCGCTTCTGCTTCACGCACGCTCAGTAGCTCTCTCGAGACGACGATGATGGCGACAACGTCTGAGCACTGCAGAGTCGACATGGTCTAGAAGCGAGTCTGCGCTGTTACTCGAGTCGACTTGAGCGCCGACGCCGATGTTGGTGCTGGTTGCTATTCTAGACGAACATGGCATCGTGCACCTTGTCGGTCATGCCATGGCGCATCCGTCGCAGCACCTGGTCCGTCGGAAAGCGCGTGTCGGATCTTGGGATTAGCAGAGCGACAAAGAGAGAGAGAGAGAGCAAGTGAACGAACAAGCAGTCACGCGTTGCCAGCGGTCGCTTGGATGCAAGCAGACGCATTGTCGAGTGTGTCGCGACCGCGCGATGCCACGTGAGCGAGCGCACTCTCGCTGTCAGCAGCAACAACAACAACAGGCAAAGAGAGCGCACTCGATACGACACGATCCGCTGCACATCCAGTCACTTGTTCGTGTGTACAGATACAGACTCATGAGGGCGGCTGGTCGTGCGGCCGTGCGCGCCTCACCGAATGAGCAACACGCACGCGTCCCCATCTCAAACGTGCATCCTCGAGCATGTGCTCGCATGCCATCTGGCATCGGCCAATCCATATGCGCTGACTGACGAGCCTGTCAGTGACAGCGCGCTCGGTGGCGACGAGGACTTGGTCGCATCGCTCTCCAGCAGTCGATCGCCTCGTGCATCGAGAGCGCCATGAAGCGCCATGAAGCGCTGCGAGCCGACCGAGCAAGAGAGAAAGTGAGCGAGTGAGAGCGCTCACTCTGCAGTTTGCCAGCTCCAATACACACAGCTCACATCTCTGCTCTCACAGATCAAGTATGCGCGTGTTCGCGTTCGTCGTTGGTCTCGCGGCACTCGCAGCCTCTGCGCTCGAGGTCTCGGCAAAGAACGCTTCGTGCCGCCGGTCGACTGCCAAGCCAACGTCAGTCCCCGCAGCTCCAGCAACGCCGACTCTGATCCCAAGCTCGATCAAACCGACGAGCGTCCCTACGACAACCAAACCCACCAGCACGCCGAGCACGATGACGCCGCCTCGCAACACCTCGGCTCCAACACTACTCCCGAACACGACCGAGACTGGTGACGAAGCCTCAACTCAACTCAACTTCCAAGCCAAGCTCGACGGCATCTACCTCAACGGCGCGCCGTTCAAGTTCAAAGGCGCGAGCTACTTTGGCATGGAAGGCGACCTCCTCGTGCCGCACGGACTCTGGGGCGGCGCCGAGTCCACGACGATGCAGAACGTCGCGGCGTTCCTCAAGAAGAACAGCTTCAACGCCGTGCGCATCCCGTTCGCAGTCGACGCCGTGCTCAAGAACTCGCCCGTGGACGCCGGCATGGTCAAGAACGAGGCTGCGCTCGTGAAGGCGTTCAGCGGCAAGACGCTGTCGTACCTCGACGTGCTGGACCACGCCGTCAAGGTGTTCGCCGACAACAAGCTCCTCGTGCTCCTCGACGCGCAGATGCTCTACAAAGCCGGCGGCATCGGCGAGCTCTGGTACACCTCGGACGCCGACAAGGACCACTTTGAGAACGCGTGGAAGATCCTCGCGACGCGGTACAAGAACGCGTGGAACGTCGTCGGCGCCGACCTCAAGAACGAGCCGCACGGCAAGGCGACGTGGGGCAGCGGCGACGTCGCGACGGACTGGCGCCTCGCCGCGCTCAAGTGGTCCACGGCGATCCTCAAGATCAACCCGCGCTGGCTCATCTTCGTCGAAGGCATGGACCGCTCGAGTCGCGACGACCCGATGTTCCCGTGCTTCTGGGGCGAGAACCTCATGGACGTCCAGCGCGCGCCGCTCGCGCTCCCAGTCGCCGAGCGACTCGTGTACAGCCCGCACGTGTACGGTCCGGACGTGTCCAAGATGAGCTACTTCGAAGCGTCGAGCTTCCCGAGCAACATGCCGGCGATCTGGGACAAGCACTTTGGCTTTGTGCACAACAAGCACGGGCCCGTCGTCGTGGGCGAGTGGGGCGGCACGTTCCGCAACGACGGCGACAAGAAGTGGCAGCACCAGTTCGCCGACTACCTCCAGCGCAAGTCCATCGGCTGGTTCTACTGGGCCGTGAACCCGAACGCCGGCGACACGGAGGGGCTGCTCGAGAAGGACTGGACCACGCCGCGCACCGACAAGCTCACGATGCTCGCAGCGTTCAAGGGCACGCCGGTCCCGTAGAGAAACAAACAGTGTGTGAGAAGAGACTGAGAGAGTGAGAGAGTGTATGAGAGAGAGAGAGATAGGTACTACGTTGTAGTGCCCGAGTGCCTATGCATGTGTATGTGCACACGCATGTTGAAGTGTGTGTACGAGTGAACCCATTGTCCCAATGACAAAATCAGCATACAAAACCCAAGAGAAATGAACGGGTTGGTTGTTGACCCAAGTGACTCAATCAGTCAATCAATCAATCAATCGTTATTAGCAGACCGCGAGTGTGGGTTTCGAATTGATGGAGAAACTCAATCAATCCGAACGCAGAAGTGTCTGCTGTTGGGATTGATCAGTGTGCAGTCTGCGTCTTGGTTGGTCCGTTGGATCACCACACTCACAGGCACTACCCCTGCTTCTTGAGCGCGCGCTCCTTGCGGTGGTGATTGCCCACTTTCGCTTTGTTCTTTGCGCTCCGAGCGCGCGCGCGCAGCTCCTGCTCTTTCGTCATTGGCGGCGCAGCACCTCCGTCCGCTGGAGCTCCACTGCCGCTTGCTTTCTTGCCGCTCTGCTGCTGCTTCTTCTTGGTCGCTTGGTCTGCGGATGGACCCTGTTGCTTGGCGCCAGACGACGCCTGCTGTTGTTGCTTGCGCTTGTGCTGCGCGACGCGGTGCCGCGCGCGCAGCGTTCGGCACGAGCTGCTTCTCGGCGTCTTCGTCGATCGCTTCGCCCGTGGCGGTCGGCTGCAGATGGTTCCGGTTCCGCAATGCTCTCCCAGAACGCGTCCTCGGCTTCGCGCGCAAGGAGGAGGCGATTGCGCTCGCGGATCGTGTCCTGGTCGTCCCATTTGGCCACCGTCGTGCACGCTGAACGGCTCGTAGTCTTCAAACTCGTCGTTGTAGTCGTCGTCGTACTCGTCGAGCTTGAGGAACGGCGTGACGACCGGCCATGACCTCCTCCTCCTCGACAATCAGCGTCGCGATCGTCTTGGTCTTGGCCGCCACGGCGGCGTCCTGCCGCACGATCTGCGGGTCGTAGTGCTTTGCCATCGGCTTCTTGCCGACCCACACGCGCGTCGGATCAAGCTTGCCTCAGGCGCTGCTGCTGCTGCCGCTGGGACTTTGCCGCTGAGCTTTGCCTCGAGCGCAGCAAACGCCGCGTCTGAGCGCTTGAGGTCGCGCGGCACGTCCAATAGCGCAGGCGGCGGGTTGCTCTCGAGCAGAAAGTTGATCACCGTCTCGAGCGCCAGCGACGCGCTCAGCAAGCACAGCTCGACGTACCCGTCGCCGAGGTCCGGGAACAAGTCCTGGACCTGGAGCACGAGCGCGCGCATCGCTGCCGGCGCGTCGGATGATGCTGATGACTCTGGTGCTGCGTCGTCGTCGATGGCGCTTGCAGGCGCAGCAGCGGCGCTCGCAGCCGCAGCAGACGCCATGCCTGGTGACACGATCCGGCGCCGCGGCAGCGCGTCGACGATCATCTCGAGGTACGACACGTGGTCGCTCGCAGTCTCGCCCGACTCGAGGAACGCCGTGACTTTGTCCTAGCGATTGCCAGTGCACAGTATGAGTGCCCAACACTTGGGCGTCGCTCAGTCCGTCCGTCAGTACGTACTTTGTAGCCGCACAGGTACCAGAGGTCGCTCAGGTACGACCCCTGGTCCGCGTGCTCGTCGTCGCAGCAGTGGCTCGCAGTGTGGAGCACTTCGAGCAGCACTTCGTCGTGCAAACCGTCGCCTTGTTTCGTCAAGAGCTCGTCCATGAAGCGACTGAGGACCTGCCAAAGCGTAGCGAATGAGTCCTCATAGCTGAGCAAAGACGACAAGACGCGCAGTGTACCTGCAGCAAGAGCCGCCGCGTCTCGGCAATCACGAGCGTCTTGTCCTGCGCCTTGGCGTCGAGCTTGACCACGTGACGCTGCAGCGTCGGCAAGTCCGACTCGTAGCACACGACGAGGCGCGCGCAGGAGCGAGTCGGTCTGGAACACGAGCTCTGGCTCGTTGCCTGCGCCGAGCAAGAGCAGCGGCACGAGCGCCGGAGACGTCACGAGGCCACTCAGCTGCAGTCATTCGTTCAGTCCGTCAGTCAATCGCAAGAAGGAGTGGGAGCTACGCAGCGCAAGAGCTATGGACGCACCGAGAGCGTGACGTCGTACACGCTGTGGATCAGCTCGAGCACGTGGCTGCGCTTGTCTTGCTGCACGGACGCGTGGAGCTTGTGCAGGTGCTGGACACAGGCAAACGACGTGAGGACACTAGGATCTGGCAACCAGCAGCCACGAATGCAGTGCGTACGTCGAGATACACGCCACGGAGCGTGTCGATGCGTGCTTGCAAACCCGTCGACATGGTCGACGAGCGCGCTCACGAGCTGTGTGCGAACGCTGCTCGCGTTGTTGCGCGCGTAGAGCTGGCAGAACGGCGCGACGCGCGTGACGTGGAGCACCGAGTCGAGGAGCTGCAGACCTGCGTCGCTCGCGTGCTTTCGCAGCAGCGCGAGGCACGCGCATGTAGACGAGGAACACGAGTCGCGTCTCTTCATTGAGCGCTGATTGTTGCGTCGCGAGAGAGCGCTTGGAGCTGCTCGCGATGGGTCTGGAGCTGCGTCGCGCGCTGGAAGAACGCGTCGAGGAGCGCGAGGACGTCGTGGGCGCTGTCGTCGGAAGAGTGCCGCTACAGAGCGCGAGGAAGCGTCGCGTCCGCACTGCCGAGAAGTCGTAGAGCGCGGCGGTCATTGTCGTCATGAGCACCGAGTGCACGTGTGCTCGATCGGAAGTGGTCACTCGATCCATTGACCGACCTGGTGCTTTATTGAAACCAGTCGGAACAATCAGCGAATTTGCAGTGTGGTAGCTGTCTATTCTTGTATTTTCATGATCTAAAGAGTGTGTTTTAAATTGCAACTATTATAACAAATGAGTGTATAATATGAATGTATTTTGAGCTTTTGAGTAGCCTACTAACGTAATTATCCAGCTGACAATACGTTAAACTTGACGTTTGTATGCGATCTTGGCCAGTTGCACTTCCGTCCGTTCTCTTTCCCCCAGTTTGCGATTCGCTCGACGAGACACAAGCAGCAGCAGCAGCAGCAGCAGCAGCAGCAGCAGCAGCAGAAGAAGAAGTGCATGAGCGCGCGCGGAGGAAGTCGCGGCGGCGGTCGCCAGAGCGGCGGTCGCGGGTCACAGGGAGGTAGTGGAAGCGGACGCGGCGGCGCGTCTGCCGGTCGCAATGGCGGCGCCGGACGTGGCGGCCCGCCAGGTTCTGCCGGCGCAAGCCATCACGGTGGTGGTCGCACTGGTGGACGTGGCTACACGCCCCAGCACCAGCCGCCACCGCCGCCGCCTGCACGAGCTGCGCCACCTATGCCACCGCCGCCGCCTGCACGAGCTGCGCCACCTATGCCGCCGCCAGCGCCAGCACGCGCAGCGCCAGCACGCGCAGCGCCAGCGCGTCATGACGAAAGCGAAGCACTCGGCGCGGAGCTCGAAGACAAGCTCAGCATTGCGTCGCGGTCGCAGTCGCAGCTCGTCGCGCCTGCGATCCGCATGCACTTTCCGTCGCGACCGGGCTTTGGACGTGCGGGGACGCCTGTGCGCGTGTTTGCGAACCACTTCCAAGTGAACTTTAACCCACGGGGCGACGTGTTCCACTACGACGTGGCGTTTGGCGAGAACGGCCGGCAGTTCCCGAGCGAAGGGCCGCCGAAAGCGCTCGCTGCGAAGATCATGGCCGCGCTCCTGGCGCAGATGCAGCGCGAGCTCCCGAGCGCAGTCGTGGTCTCGGACAGCCGTAAGAACATCTACGCGCCGAGTCGCTTGCCGTTTACCGAGCGCGCGTTCACGGGTCTGCGGCTCCAGGACGAAGACCGACCGCGAGAGTACTCGGCGATCGTGAAAGCCGCTGATCCAGTCGCGATCCGCATGGAACAGCTGAACGAGCTCTTTGCCGGCCGCTTGAACTACACGCCGTACGACGCGCTCCAGGCGCTCGACATTGCGATGCGCCACACGGCGTCGACGCGGTTCACAGTCGTCGGGCGCAACTTGTTCAGTCCAGTCGGCAGTCGCCCAATTGGCGAAGGCGCAGACCTCTGGTTTGGCTACTTCCAGAGCCTCCGTGCGACGCAGAGCCGGCTCGTACTCAACTTGGACCTCGCAGCGACTGCGTTCGTCCAAGCCATGAGCGTCGAAGACTATGCGTACGAGACGCTCGGGTTCCAGAACCTCCCAGCGACGTTCTCGCGGCCGCAGCACGCTGCGTTCAGCAAAGCGATCGCTGGCGTGAAGGTCGCGATCACGCATCGCCCAGGCGTGCGTCGCCAGTACCGCGTGAACCGCTTGTCGACGCGCGGCGCAGACGAGACGTTCTTTGAAGACGACGACGGCAAGCGCATGTCGATCGCTGCGTACTTTTGCGTCCGCGTACAACGTGCGACTGCGGTACCCGCGCCTGCCGTGTCTCCACGTCGGCGCGATCAAGGGCCGGAACTACTTGCCGATCGAAGTCTGTACGATCGTCGCAGGTCAAAAGTGTCCGCGCAAAGCCACCGACACGCAGGTCGCAAACATGATCCGCTTCACGTGCACGCCGCCGCAGGAGCGCAAGCAGGCGATCGAGACCAAGTTCCGCGAAGCTGGCTTGGAGCGCGACCCGGTCTTGCAAGCGTTTGGTCTGAACGTGAGTCCGCGCATGGCGGAAGTGCAAGCGCGTCTCTTGCCGCCGCCCGTGCTCGCGTACGACAAAGCGACGATGCGTCCGGACACGGGGATGTGGAACATGCGCGGGCGCAAGTTCTACCAGGCGTCGAAGCTCACCTCGTGGGCCGTGATCAGCTGCTGCGACCCGCGACGCAACCCGATGGCCGACATTCAAAAGTTCTTCCGCGCAGTGATCGCGCAGATGGGGCAGCTCGGGATGAACCCGCCGATGGCGCTGCCGCCGATCCTCGTCAAGCCGCGCAACCAATCGATCCGCAGCGTTCGACGACGCGATGCGCGCAGCGATGTCGCAGTTCAAGTCGAAGGCGCAAGTGATCTGGATGATCAACCCCACGACGGACGCGAACGCGTACGGCGACCTCAAGCGCGCGTCGGACACGGAAGTCGGCATCGTGTCGCAGTGCATGCTCGCGAAGCACATCCAGAAGTGCAACCCGCAGTACATTGCGAACATCCTGTTGAAAGTGAACACGAAGCTCGGCGGGAAGAACACGGTGATCGCAGAGAACCTCCCGAAGTTTGGCCGCGGCACGATCGTCTTTTGCGCGGACGTGACGCACCCGAGTCCGTTTGACCGCTCGCGGCCGTCGGTCGCAGCCGTCGTCGCGTCGATGGACCACAACTTCATCAAGCACGCGGCGAGCGTCCGCGCGCAGGGCCACCGCGTGGAGCAGATCAGCTACTTGCGCGACATGACGGTCGACTTGATGAAGCGGTACTTTCGCGAGACGCGCTCGAAGCCCGAGCGCATTGTGTTTTCTACCGCGACGGCGTGAGCGAAGGGCAGTTCCACATGGTGCTCAACTACGAGATCGCTGCGATCCGCGAAGCGTGTGCGCTGCTCGAGAACGGCTACGCGCCGCCGATCACGTTCATCGTCGTCCAGAAGCGCCACAACACGCGCTTCTTCCCGTCGGATCCGCGCAATGGCGACCGCAGCGGGACGTCAAAGCCGGCACGGTCGTCGACTCGGTCGTGTGCCACCCGGTCGAGAACGACTTCTACTTGATGAGCCACGCAGGGCTGCAGGGCACGAGTCGCCCGACGCACTACCACGTGCTCTTGGACGAGACCGGCTACTCGGCCGACGAGCTCCAGACGATCACTTACAAGCTCTGCTACACGTTTGCGCGCTGCACGCGCTCGGTCTCGCGTCCCAGCGGCGTACTACTCCCACTTGCTCGCGTTCCGCGCGCGCTTCTTCCAAGTCGGCGGCAGCGACACGGCGTCGGTCTCGTCTGGCAGCAGCAGCGCCACCGAAGTCGTCGACACGCGCATGCTCGAGATCCACGACGACCTCAAGCACGTCATGTTCTACGTCTGAGACGGTCGCTCCGCACGCTTGACTGACGTGCGATGGACCTGATCGTCGCTGCCTTTGCATGTGCTTTGCATGTCTGCTCGTCCTTTGCGCTGCGTCGCCAACTGCGTCCGTGTTGGACGACAAGCGCCCGTGCGACTCGAGCCATTGCCACAGGCGCCGCTGAGCAGAGTGAGAGCTATTCAATGCGCCTTTGCCTGTCCTGTCGTGTGGTTCCTTTGCTTTTGTCACTATCGGATTTTGCTGTGAGCATACGACAATCAAGGCAAGCAATGTGGTGTGTGACACATAACGTAGCTATTTCCAAAATCAATGAACTTCAAGGACACTGTGACGTCCTTGTCAATGACTGCGAACGTCGCGATGCCTGCGGATGGCAATGACGCGGCGGCTGCTGCTTCTCAAGATGCGCCGTCACCTGCGACTGATGCGCCGCCAGACGCTGCACTCGACTCGGACGAAGCGGTCGCCATGGCGCGTGCGATCGAGGGCTCAGCGTTCTCGCTCTGGAAAGAGTCGCTGCGCTCCAGAGCGCGTTCGACGACACGTCCGTGTTCATTCGCGCGACGTCGCGTGGCGCAAGCAGCTCGCTGCGTTCCACGACACGATCAACGACGCGCTCGCGACGCAGCTCCGCGGTCTCGCGCACACGCTTGCGCAGAACGCGACGGCGCTCGCGCACAGTCTGAGCGAGAGCTTTGCGCGCAAGGACGCGCAGGTGAAGCGCGCCGTTGCGTGGCAGACGCAGATGTACGAAGACAAGCTCCGGCGCACGCGGACGTCGCTCAAGAAGGAGATCGACCGGTTCTCGCTCTTAGAGAAGTGTCTCCGGCAGGAGCAGGCCGTGCAGGCGCAAGCGATGTACGACGCGCGTGTTGCTGCGCTCACGGCCGAGCACGACGCAAAGGAAGCGGCGCTCGAGGCGCTCGTGCGCGAGCTCCGGTCGTCGCATAGTGCGATGGAGCTCGGGAACGCGCAGCTCATGGACGCACTGCGCGCAGCACACGGGTGACGCCGAGCGCTACAAGAAGATGCTCAGTCGCCACGTCCAGAGCAGTGGCAGCAGTAGCAATAGTGCGAACAGTACCTCGCCGCGCAAGTCGACGATGAAGAGCCTGACGCGCCTCGGTGCCTCTAGCACGAGCGTGAGTGGCTCGAGCGCCAACATCGCCGACGTGTACATCCAGTCACTCAAGCAGTCGGTCACAGCGGCGAACGAGACGATCGAGAGCCTGAAGAAGCAGCTCGGAGTCGCCACGGCTGACAAGGATGCGAGTCTCCGGAAGCTCCGACAGACGGAAGACGCCGCGGCAGCGACAGCTGATGAGCTCGCTAAGGTCACGCAGCTCCTCTCCGAGTCGCACACGGCGCTCGTTGCGAGCAAGCGCGCGACGGAGCACGTCGAGCGCGAGCGCGAGCACTGGCGCGAGCGCTTTGACGAGCTCGCGTTCCGCACTGAGAGCCAGGACGCGGAGCTCCGCGCTGCGAAAGAGTTCCAGGACACCACGCGCGCATACGTCGTGTCGCTCGAAGCGCAAGTCGCGTCCTCAGCAGGCTCGAGCCGCCATGAGCGGTTGAATGAAGGCGGCGACGCGATGGCGCTTAAGCTCCGTACGACGATTTGAGAGCGGTTCAGCGAGCAGCTGATCGTGCGCGTGAGTCACGAGCGCAAGCGCGTCCTCGCGCGCATCGAGACGCTGTGCGCCAAGCAACAGCAGCAGATCGATGCA
>QXDM01000207.1:0-2500 GCA_003730235.1 Pythium guiyangense
GTATGCAGTCTAGCATACGTGGAACCTGTTTTTCTCAACTTTCGCTGTGAACCACTCATTTTTCGCAAATTCCGACGTCACGGCTGTTCCCCGCGCGAAGGCACGTCTAGTAGACTGTTTTCCGGTCGCGATATGTGAAATTTTGTCAAAAATGCACCCTGCTCAAACCAGTCGAGCAGGTGAATTCGGAGTACGACTTGAGTCGGCCCTCCTTGGAATCGCATGTAACTTTGCAATACTTTTTTGGAACTATGGCATGCCGCAGGTCGTTTAACATCTACGCATCGCGACGGATCCAGAGCGCCCTTTAGCGCAATCCATTGCGAATTGCGTTTCAGGAGGTGCCGAAATGTGTTTTGCAAAATGGCAAAGGACGATTTGGGTCACTTTTTCGCGTTTTTCAATAGAAGAGACGAACGCTAGAGGACCTTGGGAGAGTAGCGGAGCGTCTTCCTGGGTTCAAAACACTTCTAGCGAGCTATTGTCCCTGGCGAGCGCGCTCGATAAGGTCTCTGAAAAATGCTAAACGTCGTCGAAAAATCGGTCGATTTGTGCTACCTTTTTGAGGTTTTTGGCGACTGCGCGACGAGTTTTGCTCGGAATGTGATCTCCCATGGCTCGTTTCGACGTCCCGCATCGAGACGCACACGCTCCAACGTGGTCACACGATGGGCGATCAAAATTGCGTTCACGGCGTCCGAAAATGTGCAAACGGCCGCTTTTGGGCCGATCGGAGCCGATTTTCCTTTCGACGCAAAACGACCGACTAGAACCCCCTTGCTACCCGGCTGACGAATGTGCGCTAGACGTGTTGGCGCACGGGGAACACGCTGAGACCATCGCAGAAGGCGTATTGTGAGCGGAAGGTCTCCAAAAGTGCACATTCGTGATTTTTAGTGATATGAAAAAATGATGGTTTTTCGAGCCGCGTGACTCGCACAGCAACAATTAGCGAGCGGACGCTTTTGGATCGTGTGCGTGCACTCACGCTGATGTGTGTCTGCGGTGGTCACGCGCTCAACTCGCAGAATTGCGTTCAGGACAAGCGAAAGAGTGGCGCGCGCTAATGAGTGGGTATTTACTATGGGTTTCAGTATGCCTATATGTTTGTGATAGTAACGGACGAACTACTGATCGGAGCGAAATTTGAACACTTGCTGGAGTGGAAAAGTGGTGTCGATAGAGCGTATGCACATGGTTGTAGTTTGGTTGGACGCGCGTGAACCATTCGTTTTGTGTGTGCAGTTAGTGAGAAAGGTGCGGGTGGCTTGGTGATACAATACTGAGCGTAGACGGCCATCTTAGGCTGAGAGCACCGTATCCCGTCCGCTTTGCGAAGTTAAGCAGCCTCAAGCTCGGGTAGTACTCGGGTGGGTGACCACCGGGGAAGTCCGAGTGCTGTCTACCTTTTTGTTTGGTTCTCTGTCTATTGACTAGGGCTACTGTGATTGGTTTTGCATAGGCACATACACACACATGCACGCATATTCACACGACACCTTCACGACCTCCACACACAGCATGTACACACATGTACACATTACATGCGCATTTCACACATGCACACACGCACACACGACACTTGTAGATCTCATACTTTATAATCACATGCACAGACAGAAGCACTCATTACAACCACGTTCCATGTACATGCACATCCAGATGTATTGCACACATGCACATGCGATTCCGCGCATATTAGGCACACATATGCACATTACACCAAGGTGACGCATGTTGCGTACGCACATGCTTCCACAAGCCAAACACACGCTAAAAGCCCATACTGTTCATACAGCAAAATGACTTGCGCGTTTTCGCTTGCGATCGCAGTGCGTGTTTTCACAGTGCACGCTATCACTGTGTGGTTAGTGTCTGTTGTAGCTGTATTGCACGCAGTTTGTATCGAAACCGCATTTCCACACAGTTAACATAGAGAAATTGCCTGACGTTAAACTCCACACAGTTAACATAGGGAAATAGCGCTAGGCACTTCTCCACACAGTTAACATAGAGAAATTGCCTTGCACCAAACTCCACACAGTTAACATAGAGAAATAGCGCAATGCACTTCTCCATACTGTTAATACAGCAAATGCATCAAAGCAAAACGCCCATACTGTTCATACAGAGAATGCACCAAAACAAACGCACGAGCCAAAACACACCAAAACGCCATACTGTAATACAGCGAAATGACTTGTGCGTTTTCACACGTGCGCTTGCGTGAGCAAGCTTCCGTACACTAAGCAGACACCACCATGTCACACTGTTTGTATCGGAAAAACCAACAGCGCTATTCTCCATACTGTTAATACAGAGAAATGCCTCGACGCGTTTTCCCATACTGTTAATACAGGGAAATGCCACCGACGCAGAACCCCATACTGTTAATACAGAGAAATGCCTCGACGCGTTTTCCCATACTGTTAATACAGGGAAATGCACCGACGCAACACCCGATACTGTTAATATAGAGAAATAGCGCCAAGGTAAACAC
>QXDM01000207.1:10000-15000 GCA_003730235.1 Pythium guiyangense
TCGATCCACAATAGCAATTGCGCTTTCCACACACAAAAGAGTGCGCTTTCCACACAAACCGCTGCTGCAAATGCAACACGAACAAAACGAAATCCAGCAATACAAACCGTCGCACACACTGAAAAGCGCCTCACGCTATCTATTGCACACTCCACAATCAAGCCGAATCGTGTGTGTTTTCTTATTGCACTGTTCACACGCTACTGCTAATGCGCTCGCTCACACTGCGCTATTCATCTCGAAAGACAAACAACACAACGCAAAACAAAACGCACAGACTGAGTGGATCCCACACAACAATACTCGCACGCAACAACGACTGTCAATGTAAATCCCACAATGCAGCTCCTGCGTTTTCACAATGCATGTTCACATACTGTGCGAATGCGAATTCGCTCGCTTCACAGTGTCGATCTCGAAAGACAAACAATGCGCCGCAAAGCAAAAACACACACAAACACAGCAGATCCCACACAATAGCTACTGACACAACAGCACACAGTGTGTTCCGCACAAATCGACAACGCTACTCACTTCTCAAAAAGCACGCCTGCGCGCCTATTGTAATCCCCACAATGAAGCGCTGTGTGTTTTCAATGCGTTTTCACATACAATAAACAACGCGCGATCTGCATTCCACACAACTCGCCTATAAAGACAAGCCGCACAAAACCAAACCAGACACGCTGATACTGCAGATCCAGCCGCAATGATACTAACACAGACAACAGTCAATGCGATCGTTACAACAAGGACGACACAAACCGCACTCTGCGAGCCGCAGTAAATGTCTGACACCGCCGCGCACAGAGGTTGCCCTCCACACACAACAGCGCCAAGCAATTCAATTTCATTCTACAAAACTGAATCGGTTTCCCCAGCGAACCAATGCTCAACTTTGCCACACAACACGACGCAATACAGCCACACGCGCAGACAGAAAACTGCCCACACAAAACCGCACACGACGCGCTATATAGCGCAAGTTCACAATAGCACGCATAGGAGTGTTGATGATACACGCCGCAGCACACGCAAGCTGGAGTGCTTCGCGCTAACGCACAACGCACACATTTCGTCTCAAAGGAAACAAAACGCACACATTGAACGCGCAACCCACGGTCTCCAACAAGCAGGCACAACGTGCACAGCGCAACACAAAAGTGTGTCAATTGATACTGTATCGTTATGCGTAAAGCATAAAAACACAATCCCAACAAACCGGTCGCACACAACTACCGCCTCGGACTCTCCGAGACCTCGCTGCACACTACAAATGTTCCTTGCCGAGCTTTAGAGGCGACAGAATCACCCCTGCGAAAGCACAGTCAAGAAACCACAGATTGCCAAAACAACGTTTAAGCACGCAAAGCAGACATGCCAATGACTGTGAGAAATCCATACTAAATGCATCTGCGTCGAAACGCACACACAAAGTTTTTTCATTCTCGGCACCGACACACCACCCCACATATATAGGGAAACCCAAAACCGGCCCCCGACGCGTTTGGCTTGTTTTTATATTGGTTTCACTATAGTGCAGCTTTTTCCTCGAGTCGAAAAGTCGTTAAGTTGGGTGTCGACCGCTGTATAGTCAAATTGATACGAACCGCAACATAAGGTGATTTGCGCACTTTATGCAACAGGTGTATGTGTCTTGATTAAAGTATGCCTTTTGCATTAATATGATTTTCACTATGGTGACTCGTGCTGACCACATGCGTACTTTCCCATGATTTGCGGGAAGATGGCTACAGGTGTATGTGTCTTGATTAAAGTATGCCTTTTGCAATAGTATGATTTTCACTATGCACAACTTAATGTATCGCGAGTACAAATAAGCAGGCGTTTAGTATGCGACGCACGTAAAGCACGCGCGCACCTAACCAACATAGTGCGTGTAATAGCAACTGTATGGGAAAGCGAAAACATATAGGGAAATGTATAGTGCAAACATTTACGCGGTCGACACTTTCGTAATAGAACTTTGTATGGGAAACGACAACATGGCACACGTTTTCGCGAATAACTTTTGATTGCAAACCGCTTTCTCGACACCACACAGGTGCATTGCAATCAGAAAATTCGCGCGCACACGATGGTGAAGTCGTATGCAGTCTAGCATACGTGGAACCTGTTTTTCTCAACTTTCGCTGTGAACCACTCATTTTTCGCAAATTCCGACGTCACGGCTGTTCTTCCCGCGCGAAGGCACGTCTAGTAGACTGTTTTCCGGTCGCGATATGTGAAATTTTTGTCAAAAATGCACCCTGCTCAAACCAGTCGAGCAGGTGAATTCGGAGTACGACTTGAGTCGGCCCTCCTTGGAATCGCATGTAACTTTTGCAATACTTTTTGGACTATGGCATGCCGCATGTCGTTTAACATCTACGCATCGCGACGGATCCAGGCGCGCCACTTTTAGCGCAATCCATTGCGAATTGCGTTCAGGAGGTGCCGAAATGTGTTTTGCAAAATGGCAAAAGGACGATTTTGGGTCACTTTTTCGCGTTTTTCAATAGAAAGACGAACGCTAGGACCTTGGGAGAGTAGCGGAGCGTCTTCCTGGGTTCAAAACACGTCTAGCGAGCTATTGTCCCCTGGCGAGCGCGCTCGATAAGGTCTCTGAAAAATGCTAAACGTCGTCGAAAAATCGGTCGATTTTGTGCTACCTTTTTGAGGTTTTTGGCGACTGCGCGACGAGTTTTGCTCGGAATGTGATCTCCCATGGCTCGTTTCGACGTCCCGCATCGAGACGCACACGCTCGAACGTGGTCACACGATGGGCGATCAAAATTGCGTTCACGGCGTCCGAAAATGTGCAAACGGCCGCTTTTGGGCCGATCGGAGCCGATTTTCCTTTCGACGCAAAAACGACCGACTAGAACCCCCTTGCTACCCGGCTGACGAATGTGCGCTAGACGTGTTGGCGCACGGGGAACACGCTGAGACCATCGCAGAAGGCGTATTGTGAGCGGAAGGTCTCCAAAAGTGCACATTCGTGATTTTTAGTGATATGAAAAAATGATGGTTTTTCGAGCCGCGTGACTCGCACAGCAACAATTAGCGAGCGGACGCTTTTGGATCGTGTGCGTGCACTCACGCTGATGTGTGTCTGCGGTGGTCACGCGCTCAACTCGCAGAATTGCGTTCAGGACAAGCGAAAGAGTGGCGCGCGCTAATGAGTGGGTATTTACTATGGGTTTCAGTATGCCTATATGTTTGTGATAGTAACGGACGAACTACTGATCGGAGCGAAATTTGAACACTTGCTGGAGTGGAAAAGTGGTGTCGATAGAGCGTATGCACATGGTTGTAGTTTGGTTGGACGCGCGTGAACCATTCGTTTTGTGTGTGCAGTTAGTGAGAAAGGTGCGGGTGGCTTGGTGATACAATACTGAGCGTAGACGGCCATCTTAGGCTGAGAGCACCGTATCCCGTCCGCTTTGCGAAGTTAAGCAGCCTCAAGCTCGGGTAGTACTCGGGTGGGTGACCACCGGGGAAGTCCGAGTGCTGTCTACCTTTTTGTTTGGTTCTCTGTCTATTGACTAGGGCTACTGTGATTGGTTTTGCATAGGCACATACAACACACATGCACGCATATTCACACGACACCTTCACGACCTCCACACACAGCATGTACACACATGTACACACTCCATTGCATTTTCACACACGCACACACGACACTTATAGATCTCATATTTTATAATCACATGCACAGACACAAGCACTCGTTACACCATGTTCCATGTACATGCACATCCACGCGCATGTGCACACATGCACATGCGTTTCCGCGCATGTCATACGCACATATGCACACTAATGCACACGACATCAAGGTGGCGCATGTTGCACACACACGTATTACCACAAGCCAAACACACACTACAAGCCCATACTGTCAATACAGCAAAACGACTTGTGCGCATGTGCAGTGTGTGTTTTCACAGTACATGCTCTCACTATGTGGTTAGAGTCTGTTGTGACTGTATTGCACGCAGTTTGTATCGAAACAGCATTTCCCACACTGTTAACATAGGGAAATTGCTTGGCGCTATTCTCCATACTGTTAACATAGGGAAATTGCTTGATGCAAAACTCCATACTGTTAACACAGGGAAATTGCTTGGCGCTATTCTCCATACTGTTAACATAGGGAAATGCATCGAAGCAAAACCCCATACTGTGAACATAGGGAAATTGCTTGATGCAAAACCCCATACTGTTCATATAGGGAAATTGCTTGGCGCTATTCTCCATACTGTTAACATAGGGAAATTGCTCAAGGCAAAACTCCACACTGTTAACATAGGGAAATGCACTAACGCAAAACCCCATACTGTTCATATAGAGAAATGCTCTATCACACACACACAAGCCAAAACGAACCAAAACGCCATACTGTTAATACAGCGAAATGACTTGTGCGTTTTCACTCATGTGTTTGCGTGTGCAAGCCTCTATACACTGCCACATCACGACGGTCTACCACAGACACTACCACACACTGCTGTTTGTATCGGAAAACCAACAGCGCACTTCTCGATACTGTTCATATAGAGAAATTGCTCAAGGCAAAACCCCATACTGTTCATATAGAGAAATAGCGCCAAGGTAAACACCCGATACAAAACACACCAAAAGCCCATACTGTTAAAACAGCAAAATGACTTGTCATTTTCACAAACATGCGCGTCTGTTGTGTTGCAGTGCTGTATACACTGTGTGTAACTAGTCACGACGGTCTCACAAAGTGCCCACTAGTCCATACTGTTGATACAGCAAAATGACTTGTGCAAAATCAGCTACAACAACAAACACAATACGCCATACTGTGGATACAGCAACACGACTTGTGCTGTTGGTGTTTTATGCGTGCAAGTGCACACAAGCGCACACAATAGTCAATACGCTATTGCGCTATTGGGATTATACACACTATATACACTGACAGACCGCAGTGTGTGCGACCTTCAATGCGAAGGCAAGTGACC
>QXDM01000207.1:22500-25000 GCA_003730235.1 Pythium guiyangense
TCGTTACAATCAGGACGACACAAACCGCACTCTGCGAGCTGCAGTAAATGTCTGACACCGCCGCGCACAGAGGTTGCCCTCCACACACAACAGCGCCAAGCAATTCAATTTCATTCTACAAAACTGAATCGGTTTCCCCAGCGAACCAATGCTCAACTTTGCCACACAACACGACGCAATACAGCCACACGCGCAGACAGAAAACTGCCCACACAAAACCGCACACGACGCGCTATATAGCGCAAGTTCACAATAGCACGCATAGGAGTGTTGATGATACACGCCGCAGCACACGCAAGCTGGAGTGCTTCGCGCTAACGCACAACGCACACATTTCGTCTCAAAGGAAACAAAACGCACACATTGAACGCGCAACCCACGGTCTCCAACAAGCAGGCACAACGTGCACAGCGCAACACAAAAGTGTGTCAATTGATACTGTATCGTTATGCGTAAAGCATAAAAACACAATCCCAACAAACCGGTCGCACACAACTACCGCCTCGGACTCTCCGAGACCTCGCTGCGCACTAGAAATGTCCCTTGCCGAGCTTTAGAGGCGACAGAATCGCCCCTGCGAAAGCACAGTCAAGAAACCACAGATTGCCAAAACAACGTTTAAGCATGCAAAGCAGACATGCCGATGCATAAGAGAAATCCATACTAAATGCATCTGCGTCGAAACGCACACACAAAGTTTTTTCATTCTCGGCACCGACACACCACCCCACATATATAGGGAAACCCAAAACCGGCCCCCGACGCGTTTGGCTTGTTTTTATATTGGTTTCACTATAGTGCAGCTTTTTCCTCGAGTCGAAAAGTCGTTAAGTTGGGTGTCGACCGCTGTATAGTCAAATTGATACGAACCGCAACATAAGGTGATTTGCGCACTTTATGCAACAGGTGTATGTGTCTTGATTAAAGTATGCCTTTTGCATTAATATGATTTTCACTATGGTGACTCGTGCTGACCACATGCGTACTTTCCCATGATTTGCGGGAAGATGGCTACAGGTGTATGTGTCTTGATTAAAGTATGCCTTTTGCAATAGTATGATTTTCACTATGCACAACTTAATGTATCGCGAGTACAAATAAGCAGGCGTTTAGTATGCGACGCACGTAAAGCACGCGCGCACCTAACCAACATAGTGCGTGTAATAGCAACTGTATGGGAAAGCGAAAACATATAGGGAAATGTATAGTGCAAACATTTACGCGGTCGACACTTTCGTAATAGAACTTTGTATGGGAAACGACAACATGGCACACGTTTTCGCGAATAACTTTTGATTGCAAACCGCTTTCTCGACACCACACAGGTGCATTGCAATCAGAAAATTCGCGCGCACACGATGGTGAAGTCGTATGCAGTCTAGCATACGTGGAACCTGTTTTTCTCAACTTTCGCTGTGAACCACTCATTTTTCGCAAATTCCGACGTCACGGCTGTTCTTCCCGCGCGAAGGCACGTCTAGTAGACTGTTTTCCGGTCGCGATATGTGAAATTTTTGTCAAAAATGCACCCTGCTCAAACCAGTCGAGCAGGTGAATTCGGAGTACGACTTGAGTCGGCCCTCCTTGGAATCGCATGTAACTTTTGCAATACTTTTTGGACTATGGCATGCCGCATGTCGTTTAACATCTACGCATCGCGACGGATCCAGGCGCGCCACTTTTAGCGCAATCCATTGCGAATTGCGTTCAGGAGGTGCCGAAATGTGTTTTGCAAAATGGCAAAAGGACGATTTTGGGTCACTTTTTCGCGTTTTTCAATAGAAAGACGAACGCTAGGACCTTGGGAGAGTAGCGGAGCGTCTTCCTGGGTTCAAAACACGTCTAGCGAGCTATTGTCCCCTGGCGAGCGCGCTCGATAAGGTCTCTGAAAAATGCTAAACGTCGTCGAAAAATCGGTCGATTTTGTGCTACCTTTTTGAGGTTTTTGGCGACTGCGCGACGAGTTTTGCTCGGAATGTGATCTCCCATGGCTCGTTTCGACGTCCCGCATCGAGACGCACACGCTCCAACGTGGTCACACGATGGGCGATCAAAATTGCGTTCACGGCGTCCGAAAATGTGCAAACGGCCGCTTTTGGGCCGATCGGAGCCGATTTTCCTTTCGACGCAAAAACGACCGACTAGAACCCCCTTGCTACCCGGCTGACGAATGTGCGCTAGACGTGTTGGCGCACGGGGAACACGCTGAGACCATCGCAGAAGGCGTATTGTGAGCGGAAGGTCTCCAAAAGTGCACATTCGTGATTTTTAGTGATATGAAAAAATGATGGTTTTTCGAGCCGCGTGACTCGCACAGCAACAATTAGCGAGCGGACGCTTTTGGATCGTGTGCGTGCACTCACGCTGATGTGTGTCTGCGGTGGTCACGCGCTCAACTCGCAGAATTGCGTTCAGGACAAGCGAAAGAGTGGCGCGCGCTAATGAGTGGGTATTTACTATGGGTTTCAGTATGCCTATATGTTTGTGATAGTAACGGACG
>QXDM01000207.1:35000-37500 GCA_003730235.1 Pythium guiyangense
GGAAACCCAAAACCGGCCCCCGACGCGTTTGGCTTGTTTTTATATTGGTTTCACTATAGTGCAGCTTTTTCCTCGAGTCGAAAAGTCGTTAAGTTGGGTGTCGACCGCTGTATAGTCAAATTGATACGAACCGCAACATAAGGTGATTTGCGCACTTTATGCAACAGGTGTATGTGTCTTGATTAAAGTATGCCTTTTGCATTAATATGATTTTCACTATGGTGACTCGTGCTGACCACATGCGTACTTTCCCATGATTTGCGGGAAGATGGCTACAGGTGTATGTGTCTTGATTAAAGTATGCCTTTTGCAATAGTATGATTTTCACTATGCACAACTTAATGTATCGCGAGTACAAATAAGCAGGCGTTTAGTATGCGACGCACGTAAAGCACGCGCGCACCTAACCAACATAGTGCGTGTAATAGCAACTGTATGGGAAAGCGAAAACATATAGGGAAATGTATAGTGCAAACATTTACGCGGTCGACACTTTCGTAATAGAACTTTGTATGGGAAACGACAACATGGCACACGTTTTCGCGAATAACTTTTGATTGCAAACCGCTTTCTCGACACCACACAGGTGCATTGCAATCAGAAAATTCGCGCGCACACGATGGTGAAGTCGTATGCAGTCTAGCATACGTGGAACCTGTTTTTCTCAACTTTCGCTGTGAACCACTCATTTTTCGCAAATTCCGACGTCACGGCTGTTCTTCCCGCGCGAAGGCACGTCTAGTAGACTGTTTTCCGGTCGCGATATGTGAAATTTTTGTCAAAAATGCACCCTGCTCAAACCAGTCGAGCAGGTGAATTCGGAGTACGACTTGAGTCGGCCCTCCTTGGAATCGCATGTAACTTTTGCAATACTTTTTGGACTATGGCATGCCGCATGTCGTTTAACATCTACGCATCGCGACGGATCCAGGCGCGCCACTTTTAGCGCAATCCATTGCGAATTGCGTTCAGGAGGTGCCGAAATGTGTTTTGCAAAATGGCAAAAGGACGATTTTGGGTCACTTTTTCGCGTTTTTCAATAGAAAGACGAACGCTAGGACCTTGGGAGAGTAGCGGAGCGTCTTCCTGGGTTCAAAACACGTCTAGCGAGCTATTGTCCCCTGGCGAGCGCGCTCGATAAGGTCTCTGAAAAATGCTAAACGTCGTCGAAAAATCGGTCGATTTTGTGCTACCTTTTTGAGGTTTTTGGCGACTGCGCGACGAGTTTTGCTCGGAATGTGATCTCCCATGGCTCGTTTCGACGTCCCGCATCGAGACGCACACGCTCCAACGTGGTCACACGATGGGCGATCAAAATTGCGTTCACGGCGTCCGAAAATGTGCAAACGGCCGCTTTTGGGCCGATCGGAGCCGATTTTCCTTTCGACGCAAAAACGACCGACTAGAACCCCCTTGCTACCCGGCTGACGAATGTGCGCTAGACGTGTTGGCGCACGGGGAACACGCTGAGACCATCGCAGAAGGCGTATTGTGAGCGGAAGGTCTCCAAAAGTGCACATTCGTGATTTTTAGTGATATGAAAAAATGATGGTTTTTCGAGCCGCGTGACTCGCACAGCAACAATTAGCGAGCGGACGCTTTTGGATCGTGTGCGTGCACTCACGCTGATGTGTGTCTGCGGTGGTCACGCGCTCAACTCGCAGAATTGCGTTCAGGACAAGCGAAAGAGTGGCGCGCGCTAATGAGTGGGTATTTACTATGGGTTTCAGTATGCCTATATGTTTGTGATAGTAACGGACGAACTACTGATCGGAGCGAAATTTGAACACTTGCTGGAGTGGAAAAGTGGTGTCGATAGAGCGTATGCACATGGTTGTAGTTTGGTTGGACGCGCGTGAACCATTCGTTTTGTGTGTGCAGTTAGTGAGAAAGGTGCGGGTGGCTTGGTGATACAATACTGAGCGTAGACGGCCATCTTAGGCTGAGAGCACCGTATCCCGTCCGCTTTGCGAAGTTAAGCAGCCTCAAGCTCGGGTAGTACTCGGGTGGGTGACCACCGGGGAAGTCCGAGTGCTGTCTACCTTTTTGTTTGGTTCTCTGTCTATTGACTAGGGCTACTGTGATTGGTTTTGCATAGGCACATACAACACACATGCACGCATATTCACACGACACCTTCACGACCTCCACACACAGCATGTACACACATGTACACACTCCATTGCATTTTCACACACGCACACACGACACTTATAGATCTCATATTTTATAATCACATGCACAGACACAAGCACTCGTTACACCATGTTCCATGTACATGCACATCCACGCGCATGTGCACACATGCACATGCGTTTCCGCGCATGTCATACGCACATATGCACACTAATGCACACGACATCAAGGTGGCGCATGTTGCACACACACGTATTACCACAAGCCAAACACACACTACAAGCCCATACTGTCAATACAGCAAAACGACTTGTGCGCATGTGCAGTGTGTGTTTTCACAGTACATGCTCTCACTATGTGGTTA
>QXDM01000208.1:0-41495 GCA_003730235.1 Pythium guiyangense
CTGAAGGTCGCCAGTTCGATCCTGGCAGGGAGCAAAACATACCTTTTTGCAACACATCGCACACAAACACCACTCTGGCATATGCATAACAACACACATCCACACACACACACACATCCACATCCACGCACACGTATACGAACACCAAACTCAAACTCTCTCTCGCCTCGCCAACATCCGTCAGCGCGCTCCTACTCTACTGCATACACACACATCTGCTCTACATCGCGCACTCACATTCACACTTCCACACACACGCCCCAACGCAACATACAAGCAAACAAGCAAACAAGAGAGTAGTTCGTATATGTCAACGGTCAAAGAACGAACATCATCTGCTATACGACAACGGCACATGAGTGCTTGTACCAATCCAGCAAGCAAACCAGCAGCCAGTCGCGGACCAGAAGACCGGCATTTGCACTTGTCAAGTGGACAATTGCCGACTGCGGACTGTTGCGTTGCGTCGGGTTTGTAATGCTACAACTCTCCTGGTTGTGTGTTTGTCGTCCTCTTTTGTCCTCTCTCTCTCTCTCTCTTCTACACACACACACACGCTCACACACTCACACACTCACACACTCACACACTCGCACTCCTCCCGCCCGCCCTCACTTCTACCTGCTCAGTTCCTATGTGCGTATATTCAAACAGTACTTGCGTGTCGCGAGCAAAGACTATATGTATAGACGTAAGCAAAGTGTGTATGCGTGCGTGTTTGTGTATGTGTATGTGCACACGAAGCGTGAAGATCGGTTGTATCGCTGCGACATTACGTTCGTGCGAGTGCGCACTTTTTTGTGATGCTCTGTCTGTTTACAACTGTGTTGTGTTGTGTTGTGTTTGCGAGCGCATCGCACGTTCGATGTTTAATCGAGCTGACGTACTGCTTGTTCATGATTGGGATGGATCTGCGATACGATGGGACGGACGCGATGCGTCAGGGTAACGCGTCGAGTGTCCGAAACAACAGTCACAGTCGCGCTTGCGAGTGTATCATATTTCACTCACTCGTTCATGTGTTCATGTGTGTGGTTCTTTTGAATAGAGGTTTGTTTGTGTGGTTGTAGATATTGTGGTTGTGGTTGTTTGTCGTTTGTTGTTGTTTGTTGTGGTGAGTTGTTGTGTGAGGTATGTGGGGAGTGTGTGTGTGTGTGGTGTTTGTGATGTAGTGTGTGTTTTGTGAGTTTGCGAGCTCCTTGCTCAGTTGGTAGAGCGTCAGTCTCATAATCTGAAGGTCGCCAGTTCGATCCTGGCAGGGAGCAAAACATACCTTTTTGCAACACATCGCACACAAACCACACTCTGCATATGCATAACAACACATCCACACACACACACACACATCCACATCCACGCACACGTATACGAACACCAAACTCAAACACTCTCGCCTCGCCAACATCCGTCAGCGCGCTCCTACTCTACTGCATACACACACATCTGCTCTACATCGCGCACTCACATTCACACTTCCACACACGCCCCAACGCAACATACAAGCAAACAAGCAAACAAGAGAGTAGTTCGTATATGTCAACGGTCAAAGAACGAACATCATCTGCTTATACGACAACGGCAACATGAGTGCTTGTACCAATCCAGCAAGCAACACACAGCAGCCAGTCGCGGACCAGAAGACCGCATTTGCACTTGTCAAGTGGACAATTGCCGACTGCGGACTGTTGCGTTGCGTCGGTTGGTAATGCTACAACTCTCCTGGTTGTGTGTTTGTCGTCCTCTTTTGTCCCTCTCTCTCTCTCTCTCTTCTACACACACACACACTCTCACACACTCACACACTCACACACTCACACACTCAGCACACTCGCACTCCCGCCCGCCCTCACTTCTACCTGCTCAGTTCCTATGTGCGTATATTCAAACAGTACTTGCGTGTCGCGAGCAAAGACTATATGTATAGACTAAGCAAAGTGTGTATGCGTGCGTGTTTGTGTATGTGTATGTGCACACGAAGCGTGAAGATCGGTTGTATCGCTGCGACATTACGTTCGTTGCGAGTGCGCACTTTTGTGTGATGCTCTGTCTGTTTACACTGTGTTGTGTTGTGTTGTGTTTTGCGAGCGCATCGCACGTTCGATGTTTAATCGAGCTGACGTACTGCTTGTGTCATGATGTGGGATGGATCTGCGATACGATTGGACGACGCGATGCGTCAGGTAACGCGTCGAGTGTCCGAAACAACAGTCACAGTCGCGCTTGCGAGTGTATCATATTTCACTCACTCGTTCATGTGTTCATGTGTGTGTTCTTTTGAATAGAGGTTTGTTTGTGTGGTTGTAGATATTGTGTTGTGTTGTTTGTCGTTTGTTGTTGTTTGTTGTGGTGAGTTGTTGTGTGAGGTATGTGGGGAGTGTGTGTGTGTGGTGTTTGTGATGTAGTGTGTGTTTGGTGAGTTTGCGAGCTCCTTTGGCTCAGTTGGTAGAGCGTCAGTCTCATAATCTGAAGGTCGCCAGTTCGATCCTGGCAGGGAGCAAAACATACCTTTTTGCAACACAATCGCACACAAACACCACACTCTGCATATGCATAACAACACACATCCACACACACACACACATCCACATCCACGCACACGTATACGAACACCAAACTCAAACACTCTCGCCTCGCCAACATCCGTCAGCGCGCTCCTACTCTACTGCATACACACACATCTGCTCTACATCGCGCACTCACATTCACACTTCCACACACACGCCCCAACGCAACATACAAGCAAACAAGCAAACAAGAGGAGTAGTTCGTATATGTCAACGGTCAAAGAACGAACATCATCTGCTATACGACAACGGCACATGAGTGCTTGTACCAATCCAGCAAGCAACACCAGCAGCCAGTCGCGGACCAGAAGACCGGCATTTGCACTTGTCAAGTGGACAATTGCCGACTGCGGACTGTTGCGTTGCGTCGGGTTTTGTAATGCTACAACTCTCCTGGTTGTGTGTTTGTCGTCCTCTTTTGTCCCTCTCTCTCTCTCTTCTACACACACACACACTCTCACACACTCACACACTCACACACTCACACACTCACACACTCGCACTCCCGCCCGCCCTCACTTCTACCTGCTCAGTTCCTATGTGCGTATATTCAAACAGTACTTGCGTGTCGCGAGCAAAGACTATATGTATAGACGTAAGCAAAGTGTGTATGCGTGCGTGTTTGTGTATGTGTATGTGCACACGAAGCGTGAAGATCGGTTGTATCGCTGCGACATTACGTTCGTTGCGAGTGCGCACTTTTTGTGTGATGCTCTGTCTGTTTACACTGTGTTGTGTTGTGTTGTGTTTGCGAGCGCATCGCACGTTCGATGTTTAATCGAGCTGACGTACTGCTTGTGTCATGATGTGGGATGGATCTGCGATACGATTGGACGACGCGATGCGTCAGGTAACGCGTCGAGTGTCCGAAACAACAGTCACAGTCGCGCTTGCGAGTGTATCATATTTCACTCACTCGTTCATGTGTTCATGTGTGTGGTTCTTTTGAATAGAGGTTTGTTTGTGTGGTTGTAGATATTGTGTTGTGTTGTTTGTCGTTTGTTGTTGTTTGTTGTGGTGAGTTGTTGTGTGAGGTATGTGGGGAGTGTGTGTGTGTGGTGTTTGTGATGTAGTGTGTGTTTTGTGAGTTTGCGAGCTCCTTTGGCTCAGTTGGTAGAGCGTCAGTCTCATAATCTGAAGGTCGCCAGTTCGATCCTGGCAGGAGCAAAACATACCTTTTTGCAACACATCGCACACAAACACCACACTCTGCATATGCATAACAACACACATCCACACACACACACACATCCACATCCACGCACACGTATACGAACACCAAACTCAAACACTCTCGCCTCGCCAACATCCGTCAGCGCGCTCCTACTCTACTGCATACACACACATCTGCTCTACATCGCGCACTCACATTCACACTTCCACACACACGCCCCAACGCAACATACAAGCAAACAAGCAAACAAGAGAGTAGTTCGTATATGTCAACGGTCAAAGAACGAACATCATCTGCTATACGACAACGGCACATGAGTGCTTGTACCAATCCAGCAAGCAACACCAGCAGCCAGTCGCGGACCAGAAGACCGGCATTTGCACTTGTCAAGTGGACAATTGCCGACTGCGGACTGTTGCGTTGCGTCGGGTTTGTAATGCTACAACTCTCCTGGTTGTGTGTTTGTCGTCCTCTTTTGTCCCTCTCTCTCTCTCTTCTACACACACACACTCTCACACACTCACACACTCACACACTCACACACTCGCACTCCCGCCCGCCCTCACTTCTACCTGCTCAGTTCCTATGTGCGTATATTCAAACAGTACTTGCGTGTCGTGAGCAAAGACTATATGTATAGACGTAAGCAAAGTGTGTATGCGTGCGTGTTTGTGTATGTGTATGTGCACACGAAGCGTGAAGATCGGTTGTATCGCTGCGACATTACGTTCGTTGCGAGTGCGCACTTTTTGTGTGATGCTCTGTCTGTTTACACTGTGTTGTGTTGTGTTGTGTTTGCGAGCGCATCGCACGTTCGATGTTTAATCGAGCTGACGTACTGCTTGTGTCATGATGTGGGATGGATCTGCGATACGATTGGACGACGCGATGCGTCAGGTAACGCGTCGAGTGTCCGAAACAACAGTCACAGTCGCGCTTGCGAGTGTATCATATTTCACTCACTCGTTCATGTGTTCATGTGTGTGGTTCTTTTGAATAGAGGTTTGTTTGTGTGGTTGTAGATATTGTGTTGTGTTGTTTGTCGTTTGTTGTTGTTTGTTGTGGTGAGTTGTTGTGTGAGGTATGTGGGGAGTGTGTGTGTGTGGTGTTTGTGATGTAGTGTGTGTTTTGTGAGTTTGCGAGCTCCTTTGGCTCAGTTGGTAGAGCGTCAGTCTCATAATCTGAAGGTCGCCAGTTCGATCCTGGCAGGGAGCAAAACATACCTTTTTGCAACACATCGCACACAAACACCACACTCTGCATATGCATAACAACACACATCCACACACACACACACATCCACATCCACGCACACGTATACGAACACCAAACTCAAACACTCTCGCCTCGCCAACATCCGTCAGCGCGCTCCTACTCTACTGCATACACACACATCTGCTCTACATCGCGCACTCACATTCACACTTCCACACACACGCCCCAACGCAACATACAAGCAAACAAGCAAACAAGAGAGTAGTTCGTATATGTCAACGGTCAAAGAACGAACATCATCTGCTATACGACAACGGCACATGAGTGCTTGTACCAATCCAGCAAGCAACACCAGCAGCCAGTCGCGGACCAGAAGACCGGCATTTGCACTTGTCAAGTGGACAATTGCCGACTGCGGACTGTTGCGTTGCGTCGGGTTTGTAATGCTACAACTCTCCTGGTTGTGTGTTTGTCGTCCTCTTTTGTCCCTCTCTCTCTCTCTTCTACACACACACACTCTCACACACTCACACACTCACACCACACTCACACACTCGCACTCCCGCCCGCCCTCACTTCTACCTGCTCAGTTCCTATGTGCGTATATTCAAACAGTACTTGCGTGTCGTGAGCAAAGACTATATGTATAGACGTAAGCAAAGTGTGTATGCGTGCGTGTTTGTGTATGTGTATGTGCACACGAAGCGTGAAGATCGGTTGTATCGCTGCGACATTACGTTCGTTGCGAGTGCGCACTTTTTGTGTGATGCTCTGTCTGTTTACACTGTGTTGTGTTGTGTTGTGTTTGCGAGCGCATCGCACGTTCGATGTTTAATCGAGCTGACGTACTGCTTGTGTCATGATGTGGGATGGATCTGCGATACGATTGGACGACGCGATGCGTCAGGTAACGCGTCGAGTGTCCGAAACAACAGTCACAGTCGCGCTTGCGAGTGTATCATATTTCACTCACTCGTTCATGTGTTCATGTGTGTGGTTCTTTTGAATAGAGGTTTGTTTGTGTGGTTGTAGATATTGTGTTGTGTTGTTTGTCGTTTGTTGTTGTTTGTTGTGGTGAGTTGTTGTGTGAGGTATGTGGGGAGTGTGTGTGTGTGGTGTTTGTGATGTAGTGTGTGTTTTGTGAGTTTGCGAGCTCCTTTGGCTCAGTTGGTAGAGCGTCAGTCTCATAATCTGAAGGTCGCCAGTTCGATCCTGGCAGGGAGCAAAACATACCTTTTTGCAACACATCGCACACAAACACCACACTCTGCATATGCATAACAACACACATCCACACACACACACACATCCACATCCACGCACACGTATACGAACACCAAACTCAAACACTCTCGCCTCGCCAACATCCGTCAGCGCGCTCCTACTCTACTGCATACACACACATCTGCTCTACATCGCGCACTCACATTCACACTTCCACACACACGCCCCAACGCAACATACAAGCAAACAAGCAAACAAGCAAACAAGCAAACAAGCAAACAAGCAAAAGCAACAAGCAAACAAGCAAACAAGCAAACAAGAGAGTAGTTCGTATATGTCAACGGTCAAAGAACGAACATCATCTGCTATACGACAACGGCACATGAGTGCTTGTACCAATCCAGCAAGCAACACCAGCAGCCAGTCGCGGACCAGAAGACCGGCATTTGCACTTGTCAAGTGGACAATTGCCGACTGCGGACTGTTGCGTTGCGTCGGGTTTGTAATGCTACAACTCTCCTGGTTGTGTGTTTGTCGTCCTCTTTTGTCCCTCTCTCTCTCTCTTCTACACACACACACACACTCTCACACACTCACACACTCACACACTCACACACTCGCACTCCCGCCCGCCCTCACTTCTACCTGCTCAGTTCCTATGTGCGTATATTCAAACAGTACTTGCGTGTCGTGAGCAAAGACTATATGTATAGACGTAAGCAAAGTGTGTATGCGTGCGTGTTTGTGTATGTGTATGTGCACACGAAGCGTGAAGATCGGTTGTATCGCTGCGACATTACGTTCGTTGCGAGTGCGCACTTTTTGTGTGATGCTCTGTCTGTTTACACTGTGTTGTGTTGTGTTGTGTTTGCGAGCGCATCGCACGTTCGATGTTTAATCGAGCTGACGTACTGCTTGTGTCATGATGTGGGATGGATCTGCGATACGATTGGACGACGCGATGCGTCAGGTAACGCGTCGAGTGTCCGAAACAACAGTCACAGTCGCGCTTGCGAGTGTATCATATTTCACTCACTCGTTCATGTGTTCATGTGTGTGGTTCTTTTGAATAGAGGTTTGTTTGTGTGGTTGTAGATATTGTGTTGTGTTGTTTGTCGTTTGTTGTTGTTTGTTGTGGTGAGTTGTTGTGTGAGGTATGTGGGGAGTGTGTGTGTGTGGTGTTTGTGATGTAGTGTGTGTTTTGTGAGTTTGCGAGCTCCTTTGGCTCAGTTGGTAGAGCGTCAGTCTCATAATCTGAAGGTCGCCAGTTCGATCCTGGCAGGGAGCAAAACATACCTTTTTGCAACACATCGCACACAAACACCACACTCTGCATATGCATAACAACACACATCCACACACACACACACATCCACATCCACGCACACGTATACGAACACCAAACTCAAACACTCTCGCCTCGCCAACATCCGTCAGCGCGCTCCTACTCTACTGCATACACACACATCTGCTCTACATCGCGCACTCACATTCACACTTCCACACACACGCCCCAACGCAACATACAAGCAAACAAGCAAACAAGCAAACAAGCAAACAAGCAAACAAGCAAACAAGCAAACAAGCAAACAAGAGAGTAGTTCGTATATGTCAACGGTCAAAGAACGAACATCATCTGCTATACGACAACGGCACATGAGTGCTTGTACCAATCCAGCAAGCAACACCAGCAGCCAGTCGCGGACCAGAAGACCGGCATTTGCACTTGTCAAGTGGACAATTGCCGACTGCGGACTGTTGCGTTGCGTCGGGTTTGTAATGCTACAACTCTCCTGGTTGTGTGTTTGTCGTCCTCTTTTGTCCCTCTCTCTCTCTCTTCTACACACACACACACTCTCACACACTCACACACTCACACACTCACACACTCACACACTCGCACTCCCGCCCGCCCTCACTTCTACCTGCTCAGTTCCTATGTGCGTATATTCAAACAGTACTTGCGTGTCGTGAGCAAAGACTATATGTATAGACGTAAGCAAAGTGTGTATGCGTGCGTGTTTGTGTATGTGTATGTGCACACGAAGCGTGAAGATCGGTTGTATCGCTGCGACATTACGTTCGTTGCGAGTGCGCACTTTTTGTGTGATGCTCTGTCTGTTTACACTGTGTTGTGTTGTGTTGTGTTTGCGAGCGCATCGCACGTTCGATGTTTAATCGAGCTGACGTACTGCTTGTGTCATGATGTGGGATGGATCTGCGATACGATTGGACGACGCGATGCGTCAGGTAACGCGTCGAGTGTCCGAAACAACAGTCACAGTCGCGCTTGCGAGTGTATCATATTTCACTCACTCGTTCATGTGTTCATGTGTGTGGTTCTTTTGAATAGAGGTTTGTTTGTGTGGTTGTAGATATTGTGTTGTGTTGTTTGTCGTTTGTTGTTGTTTGTTGTGGTGAGTTGTTGTGTGAGGTATGTGGGGAGTGTGTGTGTGTGGTGTTTGTGATGTAGTGTGTGTTTTGTGAGTTTGCGAGCTCCTTTGGCTCAGTTGGTAGAGCGTCAGTCTCATAATCTGAAGGTCGCCAGTTCGATCCTGGCAGGGAGCAAAACATACCTTTTTGCAACACATCGCACACAAACACCACACTCTGCATATGCATAACAACACACATCCACACACACACACACACATCCACATCCACGCACACGTATACGAACACCAAACTCAAACACTCTCGCCTCGCCAACATCCGTCAGCGCGCTCCTACTCTACTGCATACACACACATCTGCTCTACATCGCGCACTCACATTCACACTTCCACACACACGCCCCAACGCAACATACAAGCAAACAAGCAAACAAGCAAACAAGCAAACAAGCAAACAAGCAAACAAGCAAACAAGAGAGTAGTTCGTATATGTCAACGGTCAAAGAACGAACATCATCTGCTATACGACAACGGCACATGAGTGCTTGTACCAATCCAGCAAGCAACACCAGCAGCCAGTCGCGGACCAGAAGACCGGCATTTGCACTTGTCAAGTGGACAATTGCCGACTGCGGACTGTTGCGTTGCGTCGGGTTTGTAATGCTACAACTCTCCTGGTTGTGTGTTTGTCGTCCTCTTTTGTCCCTCTCTCTCTCTCTTCTACACACACACACACTCTCACACACTCACACACTCACACACTCACACACTCACACACTCGCACTCCCGCCCGCCCTCACTTCTACCTGCTCAGTTCCTATGTGCGTATATTCAAACAGTACTTGCGTGTCGTGAGCAAAGACTATATGTATAGACGTAAGCAAAGTGTGTATGCGTGCGTGTTTGTGTATGTGTATGTGCACACGAAGCGTGAAGATCGGTTGTATCGCTGCGACATTACGTTCGTTGCGAGTGCGCACTTTTTGTGTGATGCTCTGTCTGTTTACACTGTGTTGTGTTGTGTTGTGTTTGCGAGCGCATCGCACGTTCGATGTTTAATCGAGCTGACGTACTGCTTGTGTCATGATGTGGGATGGATCTGCGATACGATTGGACGACGCGATGCGTCAGGTAACGCGTCGAGTGTCCGAAACAACAGTCACAGTCGCGCTTGCGAGTGTATCATATTTCACTCACTCGTTCATGTGTTCATGTGTGTGGTTCTTTTGAATAGAGGTTTGTTTGTGTGGTTGTAGATATTGTGTTGTGTTGTTTGTCGTTTGTTGTTGTTTGTTGTGGTGAGTTGTTGTGTGAGGTATGTGGGGAGTGTGTGTGTGTGTGGTGTTTGTGATGTAGTGTGTGTTTTGTGAGTTTGCGAGCTCCTTTGGCTCAGTTGGTAGAGCGTCAGTCTCATAATCTGAAGGTCGCCAGTTCGATCCTGGCAGGGAGCAAAACATACCTTTTTGCAACACATCGCACACAAACACCACACTCTGCATATGCATAACAACACACATCCACACACACACACACACATCCACATCCACGCACACGTATACGAACACCAAACTCAAACACTCTCGCCTCGCCAACATCCGTCAGCGCGCTCCTACTCTACTGCATACACACACATCTGCTCTACATCGCGCACTCACATTCACACTTCCACACACACGCCCCAACGCAACATACAAGCAAACAAGCAAACAGCAAACAAGCAAACAAGCAAACAAGCAAACAAGCAAACAAGAGAGTAGTTCGTATATGTCAACGGTCAAAGAACGAACATCATCTGCTATACGACAACGGCACATGAGTGCTTGTACCAATCCAGCAAGCAACACCAGCAGCCAGTCGCGGACCAGAAGACCGGCATTTGCACTTGTCAAGTGGACAATTGCCGACTGCGGACTGTTGCGTTGCGTCGGGTTTGTAATGCTACAACTCTCCTGGTTGTGTGTTTGTCGTCCTCTTTTGTCCCTCTCTCTCTCTCTTCTACACACACACACACTCTCACACACTCACACACTCACACACTCACACACTCACACACTCGCACTCCCGCCCGCCCTCACTTCTACCTGCTCAGTTCCTATGTGCGTATATTCAAACAGTACTTGCGTGTCGTGAGCAAAGACTATATGTATAGACGTAAGCAAAGTGTGTATGCGTGCGTGTTTGTGTATGTGTATGTGCACACGAAGCGTGAAGATCGGTTGTATCGCTGCGACATTACGTTCGTTGCGAGTGCGCACTTTTTGTGTGATGCTCTGTCTGTTTACACTGTGTTGTGTTGTGTTGTGTTTGCGAGCGCATCGCACGTTCGATGTTTAATCGAGCTGACGTACTGCTTGTGTCATGATGTGGGATGGATCTGCGATACGATTGGACGACGCGATGCGTCAGGTAACGCGTCGAGTGTCCGAAACAACAGTCACAGTCGCGCTTGCGAGTGTATCATATTTCACTCACTCGTTCATGTGTTCATGTGTGTGGTTCTTTTGAATAGAGGTTTGTTTGTGTGGTTGTAGATATTGTGTTGTGTTGTTTGTCGTTTGTTGTTGTTTGTTGTGGTGAGTTGTTGTGTGAGGTATGTGGGGAGTGTGTGTGTGTGTGGTGTTTGTGATGTAGTGTGTGTTTTGTGAGTTTGCGAGCTCCTTTGGCTCAGTTGGTAGAGCGTCAGTCTCATAATCTGAAGGTCGCCAGTTCGATCCTGGCAGGGAGCAAAACATACCTTTTTGCAACACATCGCACACAAACACCACACTCTGCATATGCATAACAACACACATCCACACACACACACACACATCCACATCCACGCACACGTATACGAACACCAAACTCAAACACTCTCGCCTCGCCAACATCCGTCAGCGCGCTCCTACTCTACTGCATACACACACATCTGCTCTACATCGCGCACTCACATTCACACTTCCACACACACGCCCCAACGCAACATACAAGCAAACAAGCAAACAAGAGAGTAGTTCGTATATGTCAACGGTCAAAGAACGAACATCATCTGCTATACGACAACGGCACATGAGTGCTTGTACCAATCCAGCAAGCAACACCAGCAGCCAGTCGCGGACCAGAAGACCGGCATTTGCACTTGTCAAGTGGACAATTGCCGACTGCGGACTGTTGCGTTGCGTCGGGTTTGTAATGCTACAACTCTCCTGGTTGTGTGTTTGTCGTCCTCTTTTGTCCCTCTCTCTCTCTCTTCTACACACACACACACTCTCACACACTCACACACTCACACACTCACACACTCACACACTCGCACTCCCGCCCGCCCTCACTTCTACCTGCTCAGTTCCTATGTGCGTATATTCAAACAGTACTTGCGTGTCGTGAGCAAAGACTATATGTATAGACGTAAGCAAAGTGTGTATGCGTGCGTGTTTGTGTATGTGTATGTGCACACGAAGCGTGAAGATCGGTTGTATCGCTGCGACATTACGTTCGTTGCGAGTGCGCACTTTTTGTGTGATGCTCTGTCTGTTTACACTGTGTTGTGTTGTGTTGTGTTTGCGAGCGCATCGCACGTTCGATGTTTAATCGAGCTGACGTACTGCTTGTGTCATGATGTGGGATGGATCTGCGATACGATTGGACGACGCGATGCGTCAGGTAACGCGTCGAGTGTCCGAAACAACAGTCACAGTCGCGCTTGCGAGTGTATCATATTTCACTCACTCGTTCATGTGTTCATGTGTGTGGTTCTTTTGAATAGAGGTTTGTTTGTGTGGTTGTAGATATTGTGTTGTGTTGTTTGTCGTTTGTTGTTGTTTGTTGTGGTGAGTTGTTGTGTGAGGTATGTGGGGAGTGTGTGTGTGTGGTGTTTGTGATGTAGTGTGTGTTTTGTGAGTTTGCGAGCTCCTTTGGCTCAGTTGGTAGAGCGTCAGTCTCATAATCTGAAGGTCGCCAGTTCGATCCTGGCAGGGAGCAAAACATACCTTTTTGCAACACATCGCACACAAACACCACACTCTGCATATGCATAACAACACACATCCACACACACACACACATCCACATCCACGCACACGTATACGAACACCAAACTCAAACACTCTCGCCTCGCCAACATCCGTCAGCGCGCTCCTACTCTACTGCATACACACACATCTGCTCTACATCGCGCACTCACATTCACACTTCCACACACACGCCCCAACGCAACATACAAGCAAACAAGCAAACAAGAGAGTAGTTCGTATATGTCAACGGTCAAAGAACGAACATCATCTGCTATACGACAACGGCACATGAGTGCTTGTACCAATCCAGCAAGCAACACCAGCAGCCAGTCGCGGACCAGAAGACCGGCATTTGCACTTGTCAAGTGGACAATTGCCGACTGCGGACTGTTGCGTTGCGTCGGGTTTGTAATGCTACAACTCTCCTGGTTGTGTGTTTGTCGTCCTCTTTTGTCCCTCTCTCTCTCTCTTCTACACACACACACACTCTCACACACTCACACACTCACACACTCACACACTCACACACTCGCACTCCCGCCCGCCCTCACTTCTACCTGCTCAGTTCCTATGTGCGTATATTCAAACAGTACTTGCGTGTCGTGAGCAAAGACTATATGTATAGACGTAAGCAAAGTGTGTATGCGTGCGTGTTTGTGTATGTGTATGTGCACACGAAGCGTGAAGATCGGTTGTATCGCTGCGACATTACGTTCGTTGCGAGTGCGCACTTTTTGTGTGATGCTCTGTCTGTTTACACTGTGTTGTGTTGTGTTGTGTTTGCGAGCGCATCGCACGTTCGATGTTTAATCGAGCTGACGTACTGCTTGTGTCATGATGTGGGATGGATCTGCGATACGATTGGACGACGCGATGCGTCAGGTAACGCGTCGAGTGTCCGAAACAACAGTCACAGTCGCGCTTGCGAGTGTATCATATTTCACTCACTCGTTCATGTGTTCATGTGTGTGGTTCTTTTGAATAGAGGTTTGTTTGTGTGGTTGTAGATATTGTGTTGTGTTGTTTGTCGTTTGTTGTTGTTTGTTGTGGTGAGTTGTTGTGTGAGGTATGTGGGGAGTGTGTGTGTGTGTGGTGTTTGTGATGTAGTGTGTGTTTTGTGAGTTTGCGAGCTCCTTTGGCTCAGTTGGTAGAGCGTCAGTCTCATAATCTGAAGGTCGCCAGTTCGATCCTGGCAGGGAGCAAAACATACCTTTTTGCAACACATCGCACACAAACACCACACTCTGCATATGCATAACAACACACATCCACACACACACACACATCCACATCCACGCACACGTATACGAACACCAAACTCAAACACTCTCGCCTCGCCAACATCCGTCAGCGCGCTCCTACTCTACTGCATACACACACATCTGCTCTACATCGCGCACTCACATTCACACTTCCACACACACGCCCCAACGCAACATACAAGCAAACAAGCAAACAAGAGAGTAGTTCGTATATGTCAACGGTCAAAGAACGAACATCATCTGCTATACGACAACGGCACATGAGTGCTTGTACCAATCCAGCAAGCAACACCAGCAGCCAGTCGCGGACCAGAAGACCGGCATTTGCACTTGTCAAGTGGACAATTGCCGACTGCGGACTGTTGCGTTGCGTCGGGTTTGTAATGCTACAACTCTCCTGGTTGTGTGTTTGTCGTCCTCTTTTGTCCCTCTCTCTCTCTCTTCTACACACACACACACTCTCACACACTCACACACTCACACACTCACACACTCACACACTCGCACTCCCGCCCGCCCTCACTTCTACCTGCTCAGTTCCTATGTGCGTATATTCAAACAGTACTTGCGTGTCGTGAGCAAAGACTATATGTATAGACGTAAGCAAAGTGTGTATGCGTGCGTGTTTGTGTATGTGTATGTGCACACGAAGCGTGAAGATCGGTTGTATCGCTGCGACATTACGTTCGTTGCGAGTGCGCACTTTTTGTGTGATGCTCTGTCTGTTTACACTGTGTTGTGTTGTGTTGTGTTTGCGAGCGCATCGCACGTTCGATGTTTAATCGAGCTGACGTACTGCTTGTGTCATGATGTGGGATGGATCTGCGATACGATTGGACGACGCGATGCGTCAGGTAACGCGTCGAGTGTCCGAAACAACAGTCACAGTCGCGCTTGCGAGTGTATCATATTTCACTCACTCGTTCATGTGTTCATGTGTGTGGTTCTTTTGAATAGAGGTTTGTTTGTGTGGTTGTAGATATTGTGTTGTGTTGTTTGTCGTTTGTTGTTGTTTGTTGTGGTGAGTTGTTGTGTGAGGTATGTGGGGAGTGTGTGTGTGTGTGGTGTTTGTGATGTAGTGTGTGTTTTGTGAGTTTGCGAGCTCCTTTGGCTCAGTTGGTAGAGCGTCAGTCTCATAATCTGAAGGTCGCCAGTTCGATCCTGGCAGGGAGCAAAACATACCTTTTTGCAACACATCGCACACAAACACCACACTCTGCATATGCATAACAACACACATCCACACACACACACACATCCACATCCACGCACACGTATACGAACACCAAACTCAAACACTCTCGCCTCGCCAACATCCGTCAGCGCGCTCCTACTCTACTGCATACACACACATCTGCTCTACATCGCGCACTCACATTCACACTTCCACACACACGCCCCAACGCAACATACAAGCAAACAAGCAAACAAGAGAGTAGTTCGTATATGTCAACGGTCAAAGAACGAACATCATCTGCTATACGACAACGGCACATGAGTGCTTGTACCAATCCAGCAAGCAACACCAGCAGCCAGTCGCGGACCAGAAGACCGGCATTTGCACTTGTCAAGTGGACAATTGCCGACTGCGGACTGTTGCGTTGCGTCGGGTTTGTAATGCTACAACTCTCCTGGTTGTGTGTTTGTCGTCCTCTTTTGTCCCTCTCTCTCTCTCTTCTACACACACACACACTCTCACACACTCACACACTCACACACTCACACACTCACACACTCGCACTCCCGCCCGCCCTCACTTCTACCTGCTCAGTTCCTATGTGCGTATATTCAAACAGTACTTGCGTGTCGCGAGCAAAGACTATATGTATAGACGTAAGCAAAGTGTGTATGCGTGCGTGTTTGTGTATGTGTATGTGCACACGAAGCGTGAAGATCGGTTGTATCGCTGCGACATTACGTTCGTTGCGAGTGCGCACTTTTTGTGTGATGCTCTGTCTGTTTACACTGTGTTGTGTTGTGTTGTGTTTGCGAGCGCATCGCACGTTCGATGTTTAATCGAGCTGACGTACTGCTTGTGTCATGATGTGGGATGGATCTGCGATACGATTGGACGACGCGATGCGTCAGGTAACGCGTCGAGTGTCCGAAACAACAGTCACAGTCGCGCTTGCGAGTGTATCATATTTCACTCACTCGTTCATGTGTTCATGTGTGTGGTTCTTTTGAATAGAGGTTTGTTTGTGTGGTTGTAGATATTGTGTTGTGTTGTTTGTCGTTTGTTGTTGTTTGTTGTGGTGAGTTGTTGTGTGAGGTATGTGGGGAGTGTGTGTGTGTGTGGTGTTTGTGATGTAGTGTGTGTTTTGTGAGTTTGCGAGCTCCTTTGGCTCAGTTGGTAGAGCGTCAGTCTCATAATCTGAAGGTCGCCAGTTCGATCCTGGCAGGGAGCAAAACATACCTTTTTGCAACACATCGCACACAAACACCACACTCTGCATATGCATAACAACACACATCCACACACACACACATCCACATCCACGCACACGTATACGAACACCAAACTCAAACACTCTCGCCTCGCCAACATCCGTCAGCGCGCTCCTACTCTACTGCATACACACACATCTGCTCTACATCGCGCACTCACATTCACACTTCCACACACACGCCCCAACGCAACATACAAGCAAACAAGCAAACAAGAGAGTAGTTCGTATATGTCAACGGTCAAAGAACGAACATCATCTGCTATACGACAACGGCACATGAGTGCTTGTACCAATCCAGCAAGCAACACCAGCAGCCAGTCGCGGACCAGAAGACCGGCATTTGCACTTGTCAAGTGGACAATTGCCGACTGCGGACTGTTGCGTTGCGTCGGGTTTGTAATGCTACAACTCTCCTGGTTGTGTGTTTGTCGTCCTCTTTTGTCCCTCTCTCTCTCTCTTCTACACACACACACACTCTCACACACTCACACACTCACACACTCACACACTCACACTCGCACTCCCGCCCGCCCTCACTTCTACCTGCTCAGTTCCTATGTGCGTATATTCAAACAGTACTTGCGTGTCGCGAGCAAAGACTATATGTATAGACGTAAGCAAAGTGTGTATGCGTGCGTGTTTGTGTATGTGTATGTGCACACGAAGCGTGAAGATCGGTTGTATCGCTGCGACATTACGTTCGTTGCGAGTGCGCACTTTTTGTGTGATGCTCTGTCTGTTTACACTGTGTTGTGTTGTGTTGTGTTTGCGAGCGCATCGCACGTTCGATGTTTAATCGAGCTGACGTACTGCTTGTGTCATGATGTGGGATGGATCTGCGATACGATTGGACGACGCGATGCGTCAGGTAACGCGTCGAGTGTCCGAAACAACAGTCACAGTCGCGCTTGCGAGTGTATCATATTTCACTCACTCGTTCATGTGTTCATGTGTGTGGTTCTTTTGAATAGAGGTTTGTTTGTGTGGTTGTAGATATTGTGTTGTGTTGTTTGTCGTTTGTTGTTGTTTGTTGTGGTGAGTTGTTGTGTGAGGTATGTGGGGAGTGTGTGTGTGTGTGGTGTTTGTGATGTAGTGTGTGTTTTGTGAGTTTGCGAGCTCCTTTGGCTCAGTTGGTAGAGCGTCAGTCTCATAATCTGAAGGTCGCCAGTTCGATCCTGGCAGGGAGCAAAACATACCTTTTTGCAACACATCGCACACAAACACCACACTCTGCATATGCATAACAACACACATCCACACACACACACACATCCACATCCACGCACACGTATACGAACACCAAACTCAAACACTCTCGCCTCGCCAACATCCGTCAGCGCGCTCCTACTCTACTGCATACACACACATCTGCTCTACATCGCGCACTCACATTCACACTTCCACACACACGCCCCAACGCAACATACAAGCAAACAAGCAAACAAGAGAGTAGTTCGTATATGTCAACGGTCAAAGAACGAACATCATCTGCTATACGACAACGGCACATGAGTGCTTGTACCAATCCAGCAAGCAACACCAGCAGCCAGTCGCGGACCAGAAGACCGGCATTTGCACTTGTCAAGTGGACAATTGCCGACTGCGGACTGTTGCGTTGCGTCGGGTTTGTAATGCTACAACTCTCCTGGTTGTGTGTTTGTCGTCCTCTTTTGTCCCTCTCTCTCTCTCTTCTACACACACACACACTCTCACACTCACACACTCACACACTCACACACTCACACACTCGCACTCCCGCCCGCCCTCACTTCTACCTGCTCAGTTCCTATGTGCGTATATTCAAACAGTACTTGCGTGTCGCGAGCAAAGACTATATGTATAGACGTAAGCAAAGTGTGTATGCGTGCGTGTTTGTGTATGTGTATGTGCACACGAAGCGTGAAGATCGGTTGTATCGCTGCGACATTACGTTCGTTGCGAGTGCGCACTTTTTGTGTGATGCTCTGTCTGTTTACACTGTGTTGTGTTGTGTTGTGTTTGCGAGCGCATCGCACGTTCGATGTTTAATCGAGCTGACGTACTGCTTGTGTCATGATGTGGGATGGATCTGCGATACGATTGGACGACGCGATGCGTCAGGTAACGCGTCGAGTGTCCGAAACAACAGTCACAGTCGCGCTTGCGAGTGTATCATATTTCACTCACTCGTTCATGTGTTCATGTGTGTGGTTCTTTTGAATAGAGGTTTGTTTGTGTGGTTGTAGATATTGTGTTGTGTTGTTTGTCGTTTGTTGTTGTTTGTTGTGGTGAGTTGTTGTGTGAGGTATGTGGGGTGTGTGTGTGTGTGGTGTTTGTGATGTAGTGTGTGTTTTGTGAGTTTGCGAGCTCCTTTGGCTCAGTTGGTAGAGCGTCAGTCTCATAATCTGAAGGTCGCCAGTTCGATCCTGGCAGGGAGCAAAACATACCTTTTTGCAACACATCGCACACAAACACCACACTCTGCATATGCATAACAACACACATCCACACACACACACACACATCCACATCCACGCACACGTATACGAACACCAAACTCAAACACTCTCGCCTCGCCAACATCCGTCAGCGCGCTCCTACTCTACTGCATACACACACATCTGCTCTACATCGCGCACTCACATTCACACTTCCACACACACGCCCCAACGCAACATACAAGCAAACAAGCAAACAAGAGAGTAGTTCGTATATGTCAACGGTCAAAGAACGAACATCATCTGCTATACGACAACGGCACATGAGTGCTTGTACCAATCCAGCAAGCAACACCAGCAGCCAGTCGCGGACCAGAAGACCGGCATTTGCACTTGTCAAGTGGACAATTGCCGACTGCGGACTGTTGCGTTGCGTCGGGTTTGTAATGCTACAACTCTCCTGGTTGTGTGTTTGTCGTCCTCTTTTGTCCCTCTCTCTCTCTCTTCTACACACACACACACTCTCACACACTCACACACTCACACACTCACACACTCGCACTCCCGCCCGCCCTCACTTCTACCTGCTCAGTTCCTATGTGCGTATATTCAAACAGTACTTGCGTGTCGCGAGCAAAGACTATATGTATAGACGTAAGCAAAGTGTGTATGCGTGCGTGTTTGTGTATGTGTATGTGCACACGAAGCGTGAAGATCGGTTGTATCGCTGCGACATTACGTTCGTTGCGAGTGCGCACTTTTTGTGTGATGCTCTGTCTGTTTACACTGTGTTGTGTTGTGTTGTGTTTGCGAGCGCATCGCACGTTCGATGTTTAATCGAGCTGACGTACTGCTTGTGTCATGATGTGGGATGGATCTGCGATACGATTGGACGACGCGATGCGTCAGGTAACGCGTCGAGTGTCCGAAACAACAGTCACAGTCGCGCTTGCGAGTGTATCATATTTCACTCACTCGTTCATGTGTTCATGTGTGTGGTTCTTTTGAATAGAGGTTTGTTTGTGTGGTTGTAGATATTGTGTTGTGTTGTTTGTCGTTTGTTGTTGTTTGTTGTGGTGAGTTGTTGTGTGAGGTATGTGGGGAGTGTGTGTGTGTGGTGTTTGTGATGTAGTGTGTGTTTTGTGAGTTTGCGAGCTCCTTTGGCTCAGTTGAAAGGTTGTCTATTACCATAATAGACTGAGTGACTTCTCAATCTACCTAGCTTAGACTAACTATCTGCTGAACATAAATACTATGTTACAATGTATGAGTGATGGTCTGGAGCCTTGGAGTGTTGGTCGTTTGTTTTCGGAGTGTTGGTCTTGGTGCTGAGTGCTGTTTGTGTCGTTGGGTGTTGGTCGGAAGTGTCCAGGTGACTTGTCTTCGGTCTCGGTTCCGGACTTCCCAATGGCTCAGTTGAAAGGTTGTCTATTACCACAGTAGACTGAGTGACTTCTCAATCTACCTAGCTAAGACTACTATCGGCTGAACATAAATACTATGATACAAAGTGTGAGTGATGGTCTTGAGTCTCGGAGTGGAGGTCTTGATGTCTGGGAGTGTTGGTCGTGATGTCGGAGTTGGTGTTGGTGTCGAATGTTGGTCGGAAGTGTGCGGGTGTTGTGTTTTGGTTCTTGTATCGGACTTCCCAATAGCTCAAACGGTAGAGCAGCAGGATCACAACCTGCAGGTCGCGGGTTCGATCCCGGCAGCGGGCACTTTTCGCTGTTGTCTTCCATTGGTTCGCCTCTGCGCCGCGGGGCTTGGCACGAAATGGATGGCAGCAGTCGAAATGCGCGTTGTCGTCCGATTGTAAAACGAGCCAGCAACAGCTGTTTCCTTCCCAACCTTCAGATTACGCGCCATTCCGCTTTTTGCCGGTTCCAGACGACACCATCTTCAGCACCGTCGACGTCAAATGAGATCACCGACGAGTGGTGCGCTTGTGCTTGAGCGTGACGATGTGTGCATTCGGGAGGGCCGAGGGTCTCCTGTCCGCGGAGTCGTTCTTGAGTCGAGTGTGCTGCTTGTTGGAGTGCTTGTGTGGCTGTCGTCGGTGTGTTGCTGTACATGTTGTGCTTGAGCCGTGGCGTTGTTGAGTTCAAGAGCGAGACTGTGTGCATTCGGGAGGGCTGAGGGTCTCCTGTCCGAGTCTTGTTCGTGAACACGCGTCGTCGCGGGCACGAGTGCGCGTGTGCAGCACGACTGGTGGTGCCGTGTGGGTCGCGCTTGAAGCGGAATGCTACAAGTCGCGCACACCAAGTCGACTTGAGTCGGAGGTAACAAACGCTTGGAACGCTGTGTTTGTCTTCATCGTCGCGAGCACCCGTTGTAACGCTTTTGTGTCTTCATGCTCGTACAGACGCCGCTTGAAGAACCGAACGTGCGCTGCAAACGTCGCGAAGACCACCAGAAGCGCTTGGGCAGCAGGCGTCGGCCGTCGAAGATCGAACAGGCACCGGTTGCGATCGCTCCAGACGAAGTGCAGCGTGACCGCGCGCAGTACGTGCCAAGCATCACCGACGACTTCTTCGCAGTCTTCCCAGTCCGCACGCACACGCATCTTCCGCCCCAAGGCGACGTCCAGCCACGTCGGCCGCGCTACGAAGAACGGCGCGACAAGTCGCGAGACCTCGCGCCAGAGCTGCGAAGCGAGCGTGCAGTCAAAGAACAAGTGCTGCTCGGACTCGATCGCGTTGCAGCCGTCGCGGATGCAGACACGAATGCCCGGATGCGACGGCTCCAAGAACCAGAAGCGAGAGCGCACAGGCAGAAGACGGAAGGCGAGACGGAACTGCAGATCGTCGAAGACCGGCAGCAAGATCCTGCGCAGGCGCTTGCCGTGCTGCACGAAGCCCCTGATCTGCTGCTCGTCGACTCGCTGCGAGTGGATCTGCATCGGGTGCTGCTTCGTCGGGGTCTTGGGCGTCCAGACGACTCGAAGAAGCGCTGACCGCGGGATCGCTGGGATCAAGCACGTCTTCACGCCGCTCGTGCAGCCCACGTACGGAAGCAAACGACGATCGCTGGTACTCGAGGCGTCGAAGACGAGCTCCAGCGCGCCAAGTCGCTCGACGATCTGCGTTGCTTCACGATGCAGCGTGCCCAGCCACTTCGCCTGCACGCCCGGCGACGTCGACGCGAGCGTGTAGTCGATGTGGCGCTGCACGAATTCAAGTCGAGTCGGCCAAGCTTCCCCGTCGCGACAGAAGTCCGCAAGCGACCGCAAGCCGAAGACACGCGACACGTGCAGACGGAAGCTTCGTTGCGGCTCCGGGATCATGCCGAGACACCGTCGATGCGCCTCGATCGTCCCAGAGCGTCGCTTCTTCTCGTAGTGCAGCTCGGCGTCCGCGTGGAACCAGATCGGCTGATGAAGACCGTACGTCGCGCGCTGACCCGAAGGCAGGTCGCGCCACGTGATCTCCCAGCGCGTCTTGTACCACCACTTCCACGTCGCTCGCCACCACGTCGACGCTTGGCGCCACTTGATCAAGTCGCCGTGTCGAAGCGGAGAGATCGTGAGGAAGTCGAGCGCGTGAACGCCGCCGTACCGCGGAAGCACCGACGTGAGCAGCTCGACGCCCGGAGTCGCCCAGTTGCGCGTGCCCGTTGCGCTTGCGGCTCGCATGAACTGCAGGAGCAGTGCGAGTCGCTGTCGCTTGAGCTGCGCGTCGAGACTCGGGATGCCCAAGCCGCCGTCGCTGCGTCGCTGGTACAAGAACTCGCCCGGGATCAGCTGAACGTGCGAGGCGTCGCGATCGTGCTTGCGGCTCAAGACGAACCGGTTGAGCATCGACTGCCACCGTCGCACGACTGTCGCCGGGATCGCGACGTGCTGCGTGTAGTGCCACAAGCGCGAGAGCACCATCGTCTGCGCGACCAAGAGCCGGCCACGAAGCGTGCGCGCGCGCCGGTACCATGCCTTGAAGCCGTCGTAGAAGCGCTGGTCCAAGAACTCAACGATCGCGTCGTCGACCGAAGCCTGTCCGAACGGGATGCCCAGGTACTTGACCGTGTCCGAGCGACCGAGAACGCGAACGCCCGGAAGCGCAGGGCACACCTGGTTCCGGTTCAGCGCCAGCAGCACCGACTTGGACAAGTTGAGCTTCGCGCCAGAGCCTCGGCAGTAGTCGTCGACGATGGCGAGCTGCGCTTGCAAGTTCGGGATCGAACTAGCAAGGAGCGTCGAGTCGTCGGCGAAGAAGACCCCAGTCGCCGTGTGTTCCGCGTTCAGACACACGCCGTGCTCCTCGTGCGCTCGAAGAAGGTTGCCAAGCGGCTCGATCGTCAAGACGAAGAGCAGCGCCGACAACGGATCCCCTTGCTTCACACCGCGCGTCGGATGCAGCGGCGGCTGGACGTTGTTGTTGATCAGCAAGTGCGCCTGCGGCTTCGTGTACAGCAGTCTGATCCAGCGGATGAAGCCCGCGCCGAAGCCCATGCGCTCGAGCAGCCGGAACATGTACGCCCAGTTGACGCGGTCGAACGCCTTCTGGAAGTCCAAGAACAGCGCGTACGCCTCTTCATCGCGGCTCGTGACGAGGTCTTGCAAGTCGGCGAGGAAGCGCACGTGGTGGTGGATCGAGCGGCCCATGACGAAGCCCTTCTGGTCGGAGTGGATCAAGCCGCCGAGCGCCATGATCATGCGACGCATCAGCGCTTTCGACAGCGCCTTCACGTCGACGGGCATGACGGTGATCGGCCGGTAGTTGCCAGGCACGGCGCGCGAGTCCTTCTTGTAGAGCAGCACGACAGCCGACTTACGCTGGGACGCGAGCAGCTCGCCGCGACGGAGCCGGTCGTTGAAGACAATCGCCAAGCACTCGCCAAAGACGTCCGACGCCACTTGGTAGAACCCCGCGGTCAAGCCGTCCATGCCAGGTGCCGACGAAGGCTTCATGTGGCGGATCGCGTCGGCGAGGTCTGCGCCGGTCACTTCAGCGTCAAGCATCAAGCGGTCGGCCTCGGAGACGAAGCGCGTGATCGAGGCGAGGAGCTTGCGCTGCATGTCTTCGTCTGGTGGAGGAGCGCTTCCTGCAGGACTGTCCGGGTCACCCATCTCCGACCCCCAGTGCTCTAGGAAGCGAAGCGAGATCTCGTGCGGGTTCGCCGAGACACTTCCATCCGGTGTCTCGACCTCCTCGATCGAGATCTTGCGCAAGCTCGTGTCCAGCGGACGGAAGAAGTGCGACGTCGAACGCTCGGAGTTGGCCGCTTGGAAGTCGAACGCAGCATCCTGGTGGTACTGGCTCGTCCGCAAGACCGTCTCCTTGTAGTGGCGCATGGCTTCGTCGAAGAGCGCGCGGTCGTCTTCGTTCGACGACACACGGTGCCGAGTCGCAGCTCGATCCAGCGCTACCCGGGCGTCTTCGACAGCACGCGAGTCTTGCGAGCGGAGCTTCTTCTGGACGTCTTGCAGCTGCTTCTTGATGGCGACCTTCCACGCTTCCCAGACTTTGCCCGGGTTGTCGGCGTCTCGAAGCTTGTCGCGCACCAGCTCGGCCTCCTTCTCGATCGCCGAGACGACCTTCGGGTAGTCGAGCAAGTACCGCGGAAACTTCCAGTAGCCGCGACCGTGGAGCTGCGTGCCGGAGCGGAGCGAGACGCTGTGCGCGAGGTGGTCACCAGCGTGCGTCGGCAAGAAGTACTTGGACGAGCCGTAGAAGCGGTTGCAGAACGTCTCGGACATCAGCACGTAGTCCAGCCGGTTCTTCCGAGGAAGCGGCCCGGTGAACAAGCGCTTCAAGTCGTGGTGGATCCGCCAAGCGTCGACGACACCAAGCCGCGCCAACCACTCAAGGCAGCTGGAACGACTCGGGTCGTAGCGCAAGTCGGGCGTGGAGCAGTCGAGTCTCGGGTCGAGCGGGGTGTTCAAGTCGCCGAGCACGAAGTGTGTCGCGTCGTCCTCGAAGCTGTCGGTGTCCAAGCTCGCGAAGAACTGCTGCTTCTCCTGGCGGTCGACTGGCGCGTACACGTTGTGGATGTAGACGGGAGCAAGCTCGACCGTCACTTTCACGACGAGGTACCGCCCAGGAACCGACAAGCGCGACACTTCGACGGCCGAGTCGAAACTCGGGAAGTCGGAGCGCAGCACGGTCATCACGCCGCCGCTTCGGCCGCGCGTGGGGCGATCCAGCAGCGCGTTCGGGTCGTTGACGAAGAGCTTGTGCGTGAAGCTCGAGTCGAGATGGAAGTTGAAGGTCGAGAGGTGTTGTGCGTCTGCGAACTTGGTTTCTTGGACGCACGACACCGAGTGCTTGGAGAGAAGATGGTCGATGAAGAGATGGCCGTTCTGCTTGACGCCGTTGGTGTTGACGGTCAAGAGACTGACGCCGTTCCAGGCGTGCTGGGTCTCGAAGACTTTAGCAACGAGACGCCAAGGCGCTCGCCACTGTCGTCACCGAGCCGTCTTCAGCGACGCAGGTCTTCAGCACCGACGAGTCTTCCGGGTAGAAGCCTTCCAGCGCGCGCAGAGCCTCCAAGTCGTCGAGCAAGTGACCTTGCCACTGCACCTCGCGCCACTGCTTCATGCAGAGCGCGCCGAGCTCCGACCGCAACAGCATCAGCAGCGTGTTCGGGTGCAGGAATCGCGCGTGGTGCGCCGGGATCCACTCGACCGGCCGACCCGTGAAGTACTGGATCCAGTGGTCGTTCTTGAACAGGACCGGAGCCGTCGCCATCAACGCCAGCTCGAACATGCCGAGTGCCTTCGACGCGCGCGCCAGCTCCGTGATCGCGTCGGTGTGTGTCCACCACTTGCCGCACGCTTTGAAGATGTCGCAGCGCTTCGACGGTACACTCGAGCCCATGGTCTTCTTCCACTTCGTCGCGAATGTCGTGTCGTCGCCCGGGTTCGTCGCGCTCAACACGCGATTGATCGCGTGCAACTGCGCAAGCTCAGCGATCTCGTTGCCTGGGCTCGACATCTTGAGCGACAGCGCACTGTTGAACGCGAGCGGGTTCTCGGCGATCTTCTTCACGATGTGGTCCGGGTTCGCGGCGTTCTCGATCAGCTTGACGACTCCGCCAACCTTCGAGTCCGCGGCCGCGAGGCGATCTGGCAGCGTGTCGAGCAGCGCCGTGTTCTCGTCGTTCAGCATCGACTCGGACACCTCCGCGACCGGCGTCGCTTTGGTCGCCTTCACGATCTTGGTGTGGTGCTTCTCGATGAAGAACGCCGACTCGGTCGACGTCTTCACGGCTTCGGGGCGCTTCACGTTCGTCGGCACGATCTGCTTGCGTCGGCCGTGCTTCTTGTCCGCGGTGACATCCTTCAGCTCGAACTCGACTTCCATCGACCGGAGCGACTGGAAGTAGTTCGACGTCGCGATGCCGTCGAGAGGCTGCGGAAGCTGGTTCGTGAGCAGCGCAGTGAAGTCGACGTCGTTGCGGCTGCGCTTCTTCTTGTTTGAGACCGTCTTGAAGCCGTCGGCGTCGCCGCCGTTCGTCAAGAGCAGCACAGGAGGAGGCTTCGAGGCGTTCTTTGGGCTTCCAGGGGGCGACAAGTTGCTGCTCGAGCCGTTGAAGGTCGAGATCGACAGCGCATCGTCGTCATTGCTCGAGATCAGCGCGAGCTGGTTGCCGGCAGCTGGAGGCTTACCATGCTGAGCTCCGCCAGGGAGCTTCGCATCACGCGTCTTGATCTCCTCGACAGCCTTCTGGAGCGAGGTCTTGGGCTTGCCAGTCGTCGCTTGCGCGAACGTCTTCGGCGCTGCGGGTTGCTTCGGAGCTGGCGGCGTCTTCCCAGGCGTCGACGCTGAAGGCGCTGCAGGAGGCGCAACCGAGGGGAAGATGTCGTCGCCCGTGAGCAAGTCGATGCCGTGGTGCGAGCGGTAGCCGAAAGGAAGACGCTCGGACTGGTACGGCGCGTTCTTGCCGTGCGCAGGGTGAAGCTTGTTGTCGAAGAGGAGCTGGTCGCACACTGATCCGTTCACCATCAACGGCGGCGGGCACGACTTGGACAAGAAGTAAACGCGCCACGTCGCCGAAGTGATCCCGGTTGCCATGTTCACCTCGCGGAACGTGTCGTAGATCGGCTGGCATCCGAGGAGGAAGAGCCGAACCAAGATCGTGTCCGTGTCGGTGTCCGAGTCGACGTTCGCAATGTCCAGGAAGTACTTGTTCGCGAGAACGTCGTATGGCTTGAACTCGAAGACGCTGTCCAGGATGTTCACCTTTGTGCGCTCGAGCTTCAGGCACGCTTCCTTGGTCTTCACCTTCACGCGCAAGTTGCCACCGGGGAGCTTCGACACTTGGCCGATCGCGTGCTCCGCGTACAGCTCCTCAAGCGCGTCATTCCCGTGGTCGGAACCAGCGAGCGACGCCATGATGCGCTGCAGCGGTGTCTTCGCGAACGTGCGTCCGGTGTCGATCACCATGTCGAACTTGGCGCGAGGAAGAGCGTACGGCCGGGCTTGCTCCATGCGAGAAGCGATGAACGACCAGCCACGCTTCGCAGCGTACTGGCGCTCGATCAACTCGATGTCGCAGGCGAGTGGCTTCGGGGTCTCGATGCGGCGGCGCTTTGCTTCAGCATCGGCTTCGTCGCGGCGAATGGTCTCTTGCTGCTGGAGCAAGTCGGCCATCGTTGGACGCGTGTCGACGGGAGCATGCGGCGCGGCAACGTCAGGTGGCGACACCATCGGTTCGTCTTCGTCGGCGGTGGCGGCAGCAGCAGCAGCGTCGGCTTGAGCACGAGCGAGCGTGGCGGCAACGCTATCGTCGGGAGAAGGCGAGACAGCGAGGTCGAGTGGAGTCTCCATCGGTTCATCGACGTCCGAGGTGTTCGAGGTGTCCGGCACGATGGCTGGAGGCACTGGAAGCGCGGACGAAGGAGGCGACGGAGGCGCGGGAGGCGAGGTCGGCACGGCCGGATGAGTGGACTCGGACGCGCCACGTGGCAGATCGGAGCCCGCTGATTGGTCGGAGGGAGCGTGCCCAGCGGTGGAGCCAGACTGGATACTGGGTGCCGACTGGATAATGGGTGCAGAGCCAGGCGCAGAACCAGTCGAGACGCGTGGCGGCTGGCCAACGAGTGGCTGAGAGGCGGTGGAGGCGGAGGCAGTCTTCATCACGACAGGCGAGGCGAAGACGGCTGGGAGGCTGAGGGTTCTTCTGGTGAGTCGACTTGAGGGGTAGCCGGCAAATTGAGAAGTTCTTTCCAATGGCTCAGACGGTAGAGCCGCAGGTTGACAACCTGCAGGTCGTGGGTTCGATCCCGACAGCGGGCACTTTTCGCTGTTGTCTTCCACTGGTTCGCCTCTGCGCTGCGGGGCTTGGCACGACGTGGAGGGCAGCAGTCGAATGGCGCGTTGTCGTCAGATTGTAAGGAGATTCAGCAACAGCTGTTTCTCCCCCTAACCCTCGATTACGCGCCACTTCGCTTTTTGCCGGCTCCAGTCTTCATCTCCTCCAGCGCCGTCGACGACAAACGAGTGCACCGACGAGTGGCGCGCTTCTTCTTGGGCCCGGCAGCGTGTGCATTCGGGAGGGCTGAGGGTCTCCTGTCCGCGTTGTCGTGCTTGGGTCGAGCGTGCTGCTTGGTGGAGGTCTTGTGCGCTGTCCTCGGTGTGCCGCTTCATGTGCTGCATCTTGGTCGACGACGCCGCAACGTTCCCGAGCAAGACTTGTGCAATCGGGAGGGCCGCGGGTCTCCTTTCCGGGTCTTGTTTGTGGACGCTCTGTGTCGTGGGCTGGGGTGCACACGTGCAGCGCGTCTGGAGGAGTCTTCGGTAGCTGTGTGCGAGGCTGCTTGCGACTGGATGCCGTTGTGTTCGCAGACAAGGCTGTGTGCATTCGGGAGGGCTGAGGGTCTCCCGTCCGGGTCTTGTTCGTGAGCCAGCGTTGTCCGGTTGCGAGTGCTCGTGTGCAGCAGATCCGGGGACGTTGACCGAGTAGCGCAAGAGGCGAAGCGCTACAAGTCGCGTATGCCGAGCCGACTCGCGTCCGAGGTGACGAAGTTCGCAAACGCTGCGCGTGTCTTCATCGTGTCAAGTACGCGCGCTAACGCTTGTCTGTCTTCTTGCTCGTACAGACGCCGCTTGAAGAACCTCACGTGTGCCGAGAACGTCGCGAAGACCACCAAGAGTGCTTGAGCCGCGGGCGTCGGCCGTCGAAGATCGAACAAGCACCGGTTGCGATCGCTCCAGACGAAGTGCAGCGTGACCGCGCGCAGTACGTGCCACGCATCACCGACGACGTCTTCGTAGTCTTCCCAGTCGGCACGCACGCGCATCTTCCGCCCCAAGGCGATGTCCAGCCACGTCGGCCGCGCAACGAAGAACGGCGCAACGAGTCGCGAGACCTCGCGCCAGAGCTGCGAAGCGAGCGCGCAGTCGAAGAACAAGTGCTGCTCGGACTCGATCGCGTTACAGCCGTCGCGGACGCAGACACGGATGCCCGGATGCGACGCCTCCAGGAACCAGAAACGCGAGCGCACGGGCAGAAGACGAAAGGCGAGCCGGAACTGAAGGTCCTCGAAGACCGGCAGCAAGATCCTGCGCAGGCGCTTGCCATGCTGCACGAAACTCTTGATCTCCTGCGCGTCGACTCGCTGCGAGTGGATCTGCATCGGGTGCAGCTTCGTCGGTGTCTCGGGCGTCCAGACGACACGAAGAAGCGCCGACCGCGGGATTGCTCCTTTGGCTCAGTTGGTAGAGCGTCAGTCTCATAATCTGAAGGTCGCCAGTTCGATCCTGGCAGGGAGCAAAACATACCTTTTTGCAACACATCGCACACAAACACCACACTCTGCATATGCATAACAACACACATCCACACACACACACACACATCCACATCCACGCACACGTATACGAACACCAAACTCAAACACTCTCGCCTCGCCAACATCCGTCAGCGCGCTCCTACTCTACTGCATACACACACATCTGCTCTACATCGCGCACTCACATTCACACTTCCACACACACGCCCCAACGCAACATACAAGCAAACAAGCAAACAAGAGAGTAGTTCGTATATGTCAACGGTCAAAGAACGAACATCATCTGCTATACGACAACGGCACATGAGTGCTTGTACCAATCCAGCAAGCAACACCAGCAGCCAGTCGCGGACCAGAAGACCGGCATTTGCACTTGTCAAGTGGACAATTGCCGACTGCGGACTGTTGCGTTGCGTCGGGTTTGTAATGCTACAACTCTCCTGGTTGTGTGTTTGTCGTCCTCTTTTGTCCCTCTCTCTCTCTCTTCTACACACACACACACTCTCACACACTCACACACTCACACACTCACACACTCGCACTCCCGCCCGCCCTCACTTCTACCTGCTCAGTTCCTATGTGCGTATATTCAAACAGTACTTGCGTGTCGCGAGCAAAGACTATATGTATAGACGTAAGCAAAGTGTGTATGCGTGCGTGTTTGTGTATGTGTATGTGCACACGAAGCGTGAAGATCGGTTGTATCGCTGCGACATTACGTTCGTTGCGAGTGCGCACTTTTTGTGTGATGCTCTGTCTGTTTACACTGTGTTGTGTTGTGTTGTGTTTGCGAGCGCATCGCACGTTCGATGTTTAATCGAGCTGACGTACTGCTTGTGTCATGATGTGGGATGGATCTGCGATACGATTGGACGACGCGATGCGTCAGGTAACGCGTCGAGTGTCCGAAACAACAGTCACAGTCGCGCTTGCGAGTGTATCATATTTCACTCACTCGTTCATGTGTTCATGTGTGTGGTTCTTTTGAATAGAGGTTTGTTTGTGTGGTTGTAGATATTGTGTTGTGTTGTTTGTCGTTTGTTGTTGTTTGTTGTGGTGAGTTGTTGTGTGAGGTATGTGGGGAGTGTGTGTGTGTGTGGTGTTTGTGATGTAGTGTGTGTTTTGTGAGTTTGCGAGCTCCTTTGGCTCAGTTGGTAGAGCGTCAGTCTCATAATCTGAAGGTCGCCAGTTCGATCCTGGCAGGGAGCAAAACATACCTTTTTGCAACACATCGCACACAAACACCACACTCTGCATATGCATAACAACACACATCCACACACACACACACATCCACATCCACGCACACGTATACGAACACCAAACTCAAACACTCTCGCCTCGCCAACATCCGTCAGCGCGCTCCTACTCTACTGCATACACACACATCTGCTCTACATCGCGCACTCACATTCACACTTCCACACACACGCCCCAACGCAACATACAAGCAAACAAGCAAACAAGAGAGTAGTTCGTATATGTCAACGGTCAAAGAACGAACATCATCTGCTATACGACAACGGCACATGAGTGCTTGTACCAATCCAGCAAGCAACACCAGCAGCCAGTCGCGGACCAGAAGACCGGCATTTGCACTTGTCAAGTGGACAATTGCCGACTGCGGACTGTTGCGTTGCGTCGGGTTTGTAATGCTACAACTCTCCTGGTTGTGTGTTTGTCGTCCTCTTTTGTCCCTCTCTCTCTCTCTTCTACACACACACACACTCTCACACACTCACACACTCACACACTCACACACTCACACACTCGCACTCCCGCCCGCCCTCACTTCTACCTGCTCAGTTCCTATGTGCGTATATTCAAACAGTACTTGCGTGTCGTGAGCAAAGACTATATGTATAGACGTAAGCAAAGTGTGTATGCGTGCGTGTTTGTGTATGTGTATGTGCACACGAAGCGTGAAGATCGGTTGTATCGCTGCGACATTACGTTCGTTGCGAGTGCGCACTTTTTGTGTGATGCTCTGTCTGTTTACACTGTGTTGTGTTGTGTTGTGTTTGCGAGCGCATCGCACGTTCGATGTTTAATCGAGCTGACGTACTGCTTGTGTCATGATGTGGGATGGATCTGCGATACGATTGGACGACGCGATGCGTCAGGTAACGCGTCGAGTGTCCGAAACAACAGTCACAGTCGCGCTTGCGAGTGTATCATATTTCACTCACTCGTTCATGTGTTCATGTGTGTGGTTCTTTTGAATAGAGGTTTGTTTGTGTGGTTGTAGATATTGTGTTGTGTTGTTTGTCGTTTGTTGTTGTTTGTTGTGGTGAGTTGTTGTGTGAGGTATGTGGGGAGTGTGTGTGTGTGTGGTGTTTGTGATGTAGTGTGTGTTTTGTGAGTTTGCGAGCTCCTTTGGCTCAGTTGGTAGAGCGTCAGTCTCATAATCTGAAGGTCGCCAGTTCGATCCTGGCAGGGAGCAAAACATACCTTTTTGCAACACATCGCACACAAACACCACACTCTGCATATGCATAACAACACACATCCACACACACACACACATCCACATCCACGCACACGTATACGAACACCAAACTCAAACACTCTCGCCTCGCCAACATCCGTCAGCGCGCTCCTACTCTACTGCATACACACACATCTGCTCTACATCGCGCACTCACATTCACACTTCCACACACACGCCCCAACGCAACATACAAGCAAACAAGCAAACAAGAGAGTAGTTCGTATATGTCAACGGTCAAAGAACGAACATCATCTGCTATACGACAACGGCACATGAGTGCTTGTACCAATCCAGCAAGCAACACCAGCAGCCAGTCGCGGACCAGAAGACCGGCATTTGCACTTGTCAAGTGGACAATTGCCGACTGCGGACTGTTGCGTTGCGTCGGGTTTGTAATGCTACAACTCTCCTGGTTGTGTGTTTGTCGTCCTCTTTTGTCCCTCTCTCTCTCTCTTCTACACACACACACACTCTCACACACTCACACACTCACACACTCACACACTCACACACTCGCACTCCCGCCCGCCCTCACTTCTACCTGCTCAGTTCCTATGTGCGTATATTCAAACAGTACTTGCGTGTCGTGAGCAAAGACTATATGTATAGACGTAAGCAAAGTGTGTATGCGTGCGTGTTTGTGTATGTGTATGTGCACACGAAGCGTGAAGATCGGTTGTATCGCTGCGACATTACGTTCGTTGCGAGTGCGCACTTTTTGTGTGATGCTCTGTCTGTTTACACTGTGTTGTGTTGTGTTGTGTTTGCGAGCGCATCGCACGTTCGATGTTTAATCGAGCTGACGTACTGCTTGTGTCATGATGTGGGATGGATCTGCGATACGATTGGACGACGCGATGCGTCAGGTAACGCGTCGAGTGTCCGAAACAACAGTCACAGTCGCGCTTGCGAGTGTATCATATTTCACTCACTCGTTCATGTGTTCATGTGTGTGGTTCTTTTGAATAGAGGTTTGTTTGTGTGGTTGTAGATATTGTGTTGTGTTGTTTGTCGTTTGTTGTTGTTTGTTGTGGTGAGTTGTTGTGTGAGGTATGTGGGGAGTGTGTGTGTGTGTGGTGTTTGTGATGTAGTGTGTGTTTTGTGAGTTTGCGAGCTCCTTTGGCTCAGTTGGTAGAGCGTCAGTCTCATAATCTGAAGGTCGCCAGTTCGATCCTGGCAGGGAGCAAAACATACCTTTTTGCAACACATCGCACACAAACACCACACTCTGCATATGCATAACAACACACATCCACACACACACACACATCCACATCCACGCACACGTATACGAACACCAAACTCAAACACTCTCGCCTCGCCAACATCCGTCAGCGCGCTCCTACTCTACTGCATACACACACATCTGCTCTACATCGCGCACTCACATTCACACTTCCACACACACGCCCCAACGCAACATACAAGCAAACAAGCAAACAAGCAAACAAGCAAACAAGCAAACAAGCAAACAAGCAAACAAGAGAGTAGTTCGTATATGTCAACGGTCAAAGAACGAACATCATCTGCTATACGACAACGGCACATGAGTGCTTGTACCAATCCAGCAAGCAACACCAGCAGCCAGTCGCGGACCAGAAGACCGGCATTTGCACTTGTCAAGTGGACAATTGCCGACTGCGGACTGTTGCGTTGCGTCGGGTTTGTAATGCTACAACTCTCCTGGTTGTGTGTTTGTCGTCCTCTTTTGTCCCTCTCTCTCTCTCTTCTACACACACACACACTCTCACACACTCACACACTCACACACTCACACACTCACACACTCGCACTCCCGCCCGCCCTCACTTCTACCTGCTCAGTTCCTATGTGCGTATATTCAAACAGTACTTGCGTGTCGTGAGCAAAGACTATATGTATAGACGTAAGCAAAGTGTGTATGCGTGCGTGTTTGTGTATGTGTATGTGCACACGAAGCGTGAAGATCGGTTGTATCGCTGCGACATTACGTTCGTTGCGAGTGCGCACTTTTTGTGTGATGCTCTGTCTGTTTACACTGTGTTGTGTTGTGTTGTGTTTGCGAGCGCATCGCACGTTCGATGTTTAATCGAGCTGACGTACTGCTTGTGTCATGATGTGGGATGGATCTGCGATACGATTGGACGACGCGATGCGTCAGGTAACGCGTCGAGTGTCCGAAACAACAGTCACAGTCGCGCTTGCGAGTGTATCATATTTCACTCACTCGTTCATGTGTTCATGTGTGTGGTTCTTTTGAATAGAGGTTTGTTTGTGTGGTTGTAGATATTGTGTTGTGTTGTTTGTCGTTTGTTGTTGTTTGTTGTGGTGAGTTGTTGTGTGAGGTATGTGGGGAGTGTGTGTGTGTGTGGTGTTTGTGATGTAGTGTGTGTTTTGTGAGTTTGCGAGCTCCTTTGGCTCAGTTGGTAGAGCGTCAGTCTCATAATCTGAAGGTCGCCAGTTCGATCCTGGCAGGGAGCAAAACATACCTTTTTGCAACACATCGCACACAAACACCACACTCTGCATATGCATAACAACACACATCCACACACACACACACACATCCACATCCACGCACACGTATACGAACACCAAACTCAAACACTCTCGCCTCGCCAACATCCGTCAGCGCGCTCCTACTCTACTGCATACACACACATCTGCTCTACATCGCGCACTCACATTCACACTTCCACACACACGCCCCAACGCAACATACAAGCAAACAAGCAAACAAGAGAGTAGTTCGTATATGTCAACGGTCAAAGAACGAACATCATCTGCTATACGACAACGGCACATGAGTGCTTGTACCAATCCAGCAAGCAACACCAGCAGCCAGTCGCGGACCAGAAGACCGGCATTTGCACTTGTCAAGTGGACAATTGCCGACTGCGGACTGTTGCGTTGCGTCGGGTTTGTAATGCTACAACTCTCCTGGTTGTGTGTTTGTCGTCCTCTTTTGTCCCTCTCTCTCTCTCTTCTACACACACACACACTCTCACACACTCACACACTCACACACTCACACACTCACACACTCGCACTCCCGCCCGCCCTCACTTCTACCTGCTCAGTTCCTATGTGCGTATATTCAAACAGTACTTGCGTGTCGTGAGCAAAGACTATATGTATAGACGTAAGCAAAGTGTGTATGCGTGCGTGTTTGTGTATGTGTATGTGCACACGAAGCGTGAAGATCGGTTGTATCGCTGCGACATTACGTTCGTTGCGAGTGCGCACTTTTTGTGTGATGCTCTGTCTGTTTACACTGTGTTGTGTTGTGTTGTGTTTGCGAGCGCATCGCACGTTCGATGTTTAATCGAGCTGACGTACTGCTTGTGTCATGATGTGGGATGGATCTGCGATACGATTGGACGACGCGATGCGTCAGGTAACGCGTCGAGTGTCCGAAACAACAGTCACAGTCGCGCTTGCGAGTGTATCATATTTCACTCACTCGTTCATGTGTTCATGTGTGTGGTTCTTTTGAATAGAGGTTTGTTTGTGTGGTTGTAGATATTGTGTTGTGTTGTTTGTCGTTTGTTGTTGTTTGTTGTGGTGAGTTGTTGTGTGAGGTATGTGGGGTGTGTGTGTGTGTGGTGTTTGTGATGTAGTGTGTGTTTTGTGAGTTTGCGAGCTCCTTTGGCTCAGTTGGTAGAGCGTCAGTCTCATAATCTGAAGGTCGCCAGTTCGATCCTGGCAGGGAGCAAAACATACCTTTTTGCAACACATCGCACACAAACACCACACTCTGCATATGCATAACAACACACATCCACACACACACACACATCCACATCCACGCACACGTATACGAACACCAAACTCAAACACTCTCGCCTCGCCAACATCCGTCAGCGCGCTCCTACTCTACTGCATACACACACATCTGCTCTACATCGCGCACTCACATTCACACTTCCACACACACGCCCCAACGCAACATACAAGCAAACAAGCAAACAAGAGAGTAGTTCGTATATGTCAACGGTCAAAGAACGAACATCATCTGCTATACGACAACGGCACATGAGTGCTTGTACCAATCCAGCAAGCAACACCAGCAGCCAGTCGCGGACCAGAAGACCGGCATTTGCACTTGTCAAGTGGACAATTGCCGACTGCGGACTGTTGCGTTGCGTCGGGTTTGTAATGCTACAACTCTCCTGGTTGTGTGTTTGTCGTCCTCTTTTGTCCCTCTCTCTCTCTCTTCTACACACACACACACTCTCACACACTCACACACTCACACACTCACACACTCACACACTCGCACTCCCGCCCGCCCTCACTTCTACCTGCTCAGTTCCTATGTGCGTATATTCAAACAGTACTTGCGTGTCGTGAGCAAAGACTATATGTATAGACGTAAGCAAAGTGTGTATGCGTGCGTGTTTGTGTATGTGTATGTGCACACGAAGCGTGAAGATCGGTTGTATCGCTGCGACATTACGTTCGTTGCGAGTGCGCACTTTTTGTGTGATGCTCTGTCTGTTTACACTGTGTTGTGTTGTGTTGTGTTTGCGAGCGCATCGCACGTTCGATGTTTAATCGAGCTGACGTACTGCTTGTGTCATGATGTGGGATGGATCTGCGATACGATTGGACGACGCGATGCGTCAGGTAACGCGTCGAGTGTCCGAAACAACAGTCACAGTCGCGCTTGCGAGTGTATCATATTTCACTCACTCGTTCATGTGTTCATGTGTGTGGTTCTTTTGAATAGAGGTTTGTTTGTGTGGTTGTAGATATTGTGTTGTGTTGTTTGTCGTTTGTTGTTGTTTGTTGTGGTGAGTTGTTGTGTGAGGTATGTGGGGTGTGTGTGTGTGTGGTGTTTGTGATGTAGTGTGTGTTTTGTGAGTTTGCGAGCTCCTTTGGCTCAGTTGGTAGAGCGTCAGTCTCATAATCTGAAGGTCGCCAGTTCGATCCTGGCAGGGAGCAAAACATACCTTTTTGCAACACATCGCACACAAACACCACACTCTGCATATGCATAACAACACACATCCACACACACACACATCCACATCCACGCACACGTATACGAACACCAAACTCAAACACTCTCGCCTCGCCAACATCCGTCAGCGCGCTCCTACTCTACTGCATACACACACATCTGCTCTACATCGCGCACTCACATTCACACTTCCACACACACGCCCCAACGCAACATACAAGCAAACAAGCAAACAAGAGAGTAGTTCGTATATGTCAACGGTCAAAGAACGAACATCATCTGCTATACGACAACGGCACATGAGTGCTTGTACCAATCCAGCAAGCAACACCAGCAGCCAGTCGCGGACCAGAAGACCGGCATTTGCACTTGTCAAGTGGACAATTGCCGACTGCGGACTGTTGCGTTGCGTCGGGTTTGTAATGCTACAACTCTCCTGGTTGTGTGTTTGTCGTCCTCTTTTGTCCCTCTCTCTCTCTCTTCTACACACACACACACTCTCACACACTCACACACTCACACACTCACACACTCACACACTCGCACTCCCGCCCGCCCTCACTTCTACCTGCTCAGTTCCTATGTGCGTATATTCAAACAGTACTTGCGTGTCGCGAGCAAAGACTATATGTATAGACGTAAGCAAAGTGTGTATGCGTGCGTGTTTGTGTATGTGTATGTGCACACGAAGCGTGAAGATCGGTTGTATCGCTGCGACATTACGTTCGTTGCGAGTGCGCACTTTTTGTGTGATGCTCTGTCTGTTTACACTGTGTTGTGTTGTGTTGTGTTTGCGAGCGCATCGCACGTTCGATGTTTAATCGAGCTGACGTACTGCTTGTGTCATGATGTGGGATGGATCTGCGATACGATTGGACGACGCGATGCGTCAGGTAACGCGTCGAGTGTCCGAAACAACAGTCACAGTCGCGCTTGCGAGTGTATCATATTTCACTCACTCGTTCATGTGTTCATGTGTGTGGTTCTTTTGAATAGAGGTTTGTTTGTGTGGTTGTAGATATTGTGTTGTGTTGTTTGTCGTTTGTTGTTGTTTGTTGTGGTGAGTTGTTGTGTGAGGTATGTGGGGAGTGTGTGTGTGTGTGGTGTTTGTGATGTAGTGTGTGTTTTGTGAGTTTGCGAGCTCCTTTGGCTCAGTTGGTAGAGCGTCAGTCTCATAATCTGAAGGTCGCCAGTTCGATCCTGGCAGGGAGCAAAACATACCTTTTTGCAACACATCGCACACAAACACCACACTCTGCATATGCATAACAACACACATCCACACACACACACACATCCACATCCACGCACACGTATACGAACACCAAACTCAAACACTCTCGCCTCGCCAACATCCGTCAGCGCGCTCCTACTCTACTGCATACACACACATCTGCTCTACATCGCGCACTCACATTCACACTTCCACACACACGCCCCAACGCAACATACAAGCAAACAAGCAAACAAGAGAGTAGTTCGTATATGTCAACGGTCAAAGAACGAACATCATCTGCTATACGACAACGGCACATGAGTGCTTGTACCAATCCAGCAAGCAACACCAGCAGCCAGTCGCGGACCAGAAGACCGGCATTTGCACTTGTCAAGTGGACAATTGCCGACTGCGGACTGTTGCGTTGCGTCGGGTTTGTAATGCTACAACTCTCCTGGTTGTGTGTTTGTCGTCCTCTTTTGTCCCTCTCTCTCTCTCTTCTACACACACACACACTCTCACACACACTCACACACTCACACACTCACACACTCGCACTCCCGCCCGCCCTCACTTCTACCTGCTCAGTTCCTATGTGCGTATATTCAAACAGTACTTGCGTGTCGCGAGCAAAGACTATATGTATAGACGTAAGCAAAGTGTGTATGCGTGCGTGTTTGTGTATGTGTATGTGCACACGAAGCGTGAAGATCGGTTGTATCGCTGCGACATTACGTTCGTTGCGAGGTGCGCACTTTTTGTGTGATGCTCTGTCTGTTTACACTGTGTTGTGTTGTGTTGTGTTTGCGAGCGCATCGCACGTTCGATGTTTAATCGAGCTGACGTACTGCTTGTGTCATGATGTGGGATGGATCTGCGATACGATTGGACGACGCGATGCGTCAGGTAACGCGTCGAGTGTCCGAAACAACAGTCACAGTCGCGCTTGCGAGTGTATCATATTTCACTCACTCGTTCATGTGTTCATGTGTGTGGTTCTTTTGAATAGAGGTTTGTTTGTGTGGTTGTAGATATTGTGTTGTGTTGTTTGTCGTTTGTTGTTGTTTGTTGTGGTGAGTTGTTGTGTGAGGTATGTGGGGAGTGTGTGTGTGTGTGGTGTTTGTGATGTAGTGTGTGTTTTGTGAGTTTGCGAGCTCCTTTGGCTCAGTTGGTAGAGCGTCAGTCTCATAATCTGAAGGTCGCCAGTTCGATCCTGGCAGGGAGCAAAACATACCTTTTTGCAACACATCGCACACAAACACCACACTCTGCATATGCATAACAACACACATCCACACACACACACATCCACATCCACGCACACGTATACGAACACCAAACTCAAACACTCTCGCCTCGCCAACATCCGTCAGCGCGCTCCTACTCTACTGCATACACACACATCTGCTCTACATCGCGCACTCACATTCACACTTCCACACACACGCCCCAACGCAACATACAAGCAAACAAGCAAACAAGAGAGTAGTTCGTATATGTCAACGGTCAAAGAACGAACATCATCTGCTATACGACAACGGCACATGAGTGCTTGTACCAATCCAGCAAGCAACACCAGCAGCCAGTCGCGGACCAGAAGACCGGCATTTGCACTTGTCAAGTGGACAATTGCCGACTGCGGACTGTTGCGTTGCGTCGGGTTTGTAATGCTACAACTCTCCTGGTTGTGTGTTTGTCGTCCTCTTTTGTCCCTCTCTCTCTCTTCTACACACACACTCACACACTCACACACCACACTCACACACTCGCACTCCCGCCCGCCCTCACTTCTACCTGCTCAGTTCCTATGTGCGTATATTCAAACAGTACTTGCGTGTCGCGAGCAAAGACTATATGTATAGACGTAAGCAAAGTGTGTATGCGTGCGTGTTTGTGTATGTGTATGTGCACACGAAGCGTGAAGATCGGTTGTATCGCTGCGACATTACGTTCGTTGCGAGTGCGCACTTTTGTGTGATGCTCTGTCTGTTTACACTGTGTTGTGTTGTGTTGTGTTTGCGAGCGCATCGCAACGTTCGATGTTTAATCGAGCTGACGTACTGCTTGTGTCATGATGTGGGATGGATCTGCGATACGATTGGACGACGCGATGCGTCAGGTAACGCGTCGAGTGTCCGAAACAACAGTCACAGTCGCGCTTGCGAGTGTATCATATTTCACTCACTCGTTCATGTGTTCATGTGTGTGGTTCTTTTGAATAGAGGTTTGTTTGTGTGGTTGTAGATATTGTGTTGTGTTGTTTGTCGTTTGTTGTTGTTGTTGGTGGTGAGTTGTTGTGTGAGGTATGTGGGGAGTGTGTGTGTGTGTGGTGTTTGTGATGTAGTGTGTGTTTTGTGAGTTTGCGAGCTCCTTTGGCTCAGTTGGTAGAGCGTCAGTCTCATAATCTGAAGGTCGCCAGTTCGATCCTGGCAGGGAGCAAAACATACCTTTTGCAACACATCGCACACAAACACCACACCTCTGCATAGCATAACAACACACATCCACACACACACACACAATCCACATCCACGCACACGTATACGAACACCAAACTCAAACACTCCTCGCCTCGCCAACATCCGTCAGCGCGCTCCTACTCTACTGCATACACCACACCTCTGCTCTACATCGCGCACTCACATTCACACTTCCACACACACGCCCCAACGCAACATACAAGCAAACAAGCAAACAAGAGAGTAGTTCGTATATGTCAACGGTCAAAGAACGAACATCATCTGCTATACGACAACGGCACATGAGTGCTTGTACCAATCCAGCAAGCAACACCAGCAGCCAGTCGCGGACCAGAAGACCGGCATTTGCACTTGTCAAGTGGACAATTGCCGACTGCGGACTGTTGCGTTGCGTCGGGTTTGTAATGCTACAACTCTCCTGGTTGTGTGTTTGTCGTCCTCTTTTGTCCCTCTCTCTCTCTTCTACACACACACACACTCTCACACACTCACACACTCACACACTCACACCTCGCACTCCCGCCCGCCCTCACTTCTACCTGCTCAGTTCCTATGTGCGTATATTCAAACAGTACTTGCGTTGTCGTGAGCAAAGACTATATGTATAGCGTAAGCAAAGTGTGTATGCGTGCGTGTTTGTGTATGTGTATGTGCACACGAAGCGTGAAGATCGGTTGTATCGCTGCGACATTACGTTCGTTGCGAGTGCGCACTTTTTGTGTGATGCTCTGTCTGTTTACACTGTGTTGTGTTGTGTGTGTTTGCGAGCGCATCGCACGTTCGATGTTTAATCGAGCTGACGTACTGCTTGTGTCATGATGTGGGATGGATCTGCGATACGATTGGACGACGCGATGCGTCAGGTAACGCGTCGAGTGTCCGAAACAACAGTCACAGTCGCGCTTGCGAGTGTATCATATTTCACTCACTCGTTCATGTGTTC